>OX438768.1:22438571-22578571 GCA_949316455.1 Acleris holmiana | reverse complement strand
ACCTAACCTAACCTAACCTAACCTAACCTAACCTAACCTAACCTAACCTAACCTAACCTAACCTAACCTAACCTAACCTAACCTAACCTAACCTAACCTAACCTAACCTAACCTAACCTAACCTAACCTAACCTAACCTAACCTAACCTAACCTAACCTAACCTTTTTTTTTTTTTTTTTTTTTTTGATGACGAAGTGGAAATGCATTTACGCATCCCCCCGATGGCCTAAGGATGACCGTGCAATGGGGGGTATAACGGACTCTCACCTAAGCGAACTACCGTTTAAAACCACTCCGGCGTAACCCTCCTGGCTGGTTAACGGAGACGCCGCGGGACCGCCAAGGCATTGACCGCTGGGCGCCTCCCAGCCCGCTCCGAAGAGCACACCGCCAAAGGAGGAGACGACTGCGTACGCACACAGCGATCTCCCCAAGCTGGGGGAGCCGTGCAATGTGGGCCCTTCACCCACGTGGCTCCCCATGAAGTTCAGGCGATCAGCAAAAGCTGGGTTCGCCTTCCCTTCACAGCCTGCATGGAGTGTAGGGTGTTTTCCGGCAGGCTATTCCCCCCAGTCGCAGTGACCGGGGTAAGTCCACGTTCCTTCAAACACCCACACTACACCTGTCTCAGGTCTAAAATGTCCTCTGAAAACAGAGGTCACTAGACCCGAGACTCACGTCTGGGCGAACCAGGGTCGCTTTCCGGGAACGGGATACGGGGACACCTACCCGAGCTCCGTCCCTTCAAACTCCCCCTCGTCGCCCCCCTCATGTGCGCTCTTTTGGGGAGTATTTGGTTCCCCGGGCCCGCGCTGGCCCTGGAAAGTGGATATCCCGCCACTGGTTCGGTGGAAAAGGGAGGAAGGATGGGAGCTGGGAAGGAATGGGAAATCGGGAAGGTGGGAATGGGATAGGGACGTGCCGCTCTTAGTCTGGCCCCTCACCCCGAGCCTTTCCGGTATGGGTAGCCCTGTCCGGTATAGCCACGGGGATCATAGAGACACGCAAGCCCCCCCACCACGGCAAGGTGGCAGCACAATCGGGGGGGAACCTAACCTAACCTAACCTAACCTAACCTAACCTAACCTAACCTAACCTAACCTAACCTAACCTAACCTAACCTAACCTAACCTAACCTAACCTAACCTAACCTAACCTAACCTAACCTAACCTAACCTAACCTAACCTAACCTAACCTAACCTAACCTAACCTAACCTAACCTAACCTAACCTAACCTAACCTAACCTAACCTAACCTAACCTAACCTAACCTAACCTAACCTAACCTAACCTAACCTAACCTAACCTAACCTAACCTAACCTAACCTAACCTAACCTAACCTAACCTAACCTAACCTAACCTAACCTAACCTAACCTAACCTAACCTAACCTAACCTAACCTAACCTAACCTAACCTAACCTAACCTAACCTAACCTAACCTAACCTAACCTAACCTAACCTAACCTAACCTAACCTAACCTAACCTAACCTAACCTAACCTAACCTAACCTAACCTAACCTAACCTAACCTAACCTAACCTAACCTAACCTAACCTAACCTAACCTAACCTAACCTAACCTAACCTAACCTAACCTAACCTAACCTAACCTAACCTAACCTAACCTAACCTAACCTAACCTAACCTAACCTAACCTAACCTAACCTAACCTAACCTAACCTAACCTAACCTAACCTAACCTAACCTAACCTAACCTAACCTAACCTAACCTAACCTAACCTAACCTAACCTAACCTAACCTAACCTAACCTAACCTAACCTAACCTAACCTAACCTAACCTAACCTAACCTAACCTAACCTAACCTAACCTAACCTAACCTAACCTAACCTAACCTAACCTAACCTAACCTAACCTAACCTAACCTAACCTAACCTAACCTAACCTAACCTAACCTAACCTAACCTAACCTAACCTAACCTAACCTAACCTAACCTAACCTAACCTAACCTAACCTAACCTAACCTAACCTAACCTAACCTAACCTAACCTAACCTAACCTAACCTAACCTAACCTAACCTAACCTAACCTAACCTAACCTAACCTAACCTAACCTAACCTAACCTAACCTAACCTAACCTAACCTAACCTAACCTAACCTAACCTAACCTAACCTAACCTAACCTAACCTAACCTAACCTAACCTAACCTAACCTAACCTAACCTAACCTTTTTTTTTTTTTTTTTTTTTTTTTTTTTTTTTTTTTTTTTTTTTTTTTTTTTTTGTCAGGGTGGAAAATGCGTTACGCATGCCCCCCACCATGGGAGTGGCGGGGGGGTATGTGGGACTCACCCCTATGCGCCCCCCCTCTCAGAGCGAGAGGGGGGAGGAGCGTTACCCACTAAAAACCACCCTGGCGTACCCTCATGCCGGTTAGGCAAGGCGTCGTGGTACCGCCGAAGCACTGCCCACGACGCCTTCCGGCAGCCCCAGCCAAACACCACTGGGGCTACCCGCGCCAAAGGAGAGGGAGGCCGAGCACGCGTGGCCTCCCTCCCAGACCGCCAAGTGGCTATCACCTACGGCGGGAAGGGGACTCCCATCCCCCGCCCGCAGCCACTAAGGATTGAGGCGGGCGGCAAAACGCCTGCGCCTCAATCCCCGCCGTCTGCGCCGGAGCGGATGCGCGAGAGGAGACTCTTCGCGCTCACGCTCCGCAGTCTCCTTCTGCGAGATGACACACTCGCAGAAGGAGACCACAGCCCTCCAGGACCTGTCGCTGCACAGCATTGCAGACACAACGCTGTGCAGGGAGAGGTCCCACTGCCCGATGGCCAGTGCCATACTGCAGCGCTCCGCACTCCAACGGTCGCACACCGCGAGGGTGTGCTGAGCCGTGTCGTCCGGATCGCCGCAGTGATGGCACTGCGGGCCGGGCTCCCTCCCAATTTTGTGCAGGTAGTGACCGAAGCACCCATGTCCGGTCAGTACCTGCACAAGCCGGTACGACGTAGCGCCGACTGCCCTCCCCAACCAGGTGTCAAACGACGGGAGGATCGCCCCTATGGTCCGAGTTCCATAGGGAGCGTCCTCCAGGTGCGCTTTCCACCTGTCCCGCAGTCGACGCTCCGTCATCCGGCGCGTCTCCTCTACCTCCTCAGGGTCCGGGCGCTCACCCCGCGCCCGGGCCCTGGACCTAACAGCGTAGGTCTCAGCCTGCACCTCCGCATCGAGCTCCCACGGCGGGGTGCAGGCGAGGAGGCAAGCCGCGGCGTGGGCCACCGTGACGTAGGCCCTCACAATACGGAGGGCCACCACCCGCTGCGGCCTCTGTAGCAGGGCCCGGTTGCGGGCGGACAGCTTGTCCGCCCATATGGGGGCCCCGTACAGAGCCATGCTCCTCGTGACGCCGGCGTACAACCGGCGGCACAAGGAGCCAGGCCCACCCACGTTCGGCAGAAGCCGACCCAGCGCCGACGCGGCGCCCACGATTCGGGGAGCAAGTTGGGAGAAATGCTCCCCGAAATCCCACTTCCGGTCCAGAACAAGCCCCAAGTACTTGATATGGGGCTTTAGTTGGACCGGTTCCCCCCCCAGCGTGAGCGCCGCGCCCGCGCGCAGCCTCCACCCCCTCCCCCGCCCCCCGAAGACTATCGCCTCAGTCTTCGGGAGGGCCACCTTCAGGCCGAGCTGACTGATCCGGTAAATCATCAGCTCGGCCGCCGCTTCCGCCCGGCAAAGCACCTCTCTCGCCTCGGTCCCACGCACGGCCACCATTGTGTCATCTGCGTAGCAGATGGTGGCCGTCCGTGGGAGCACCACCCCCCTGATGGCCCAATCGTACCCCAGGTTCCATAAGAGTGGACCGAGCACGGAACCCTGGGGCACACCACAGGCCATCCCCGTCGACCCCCGCCGACCGTCCGCCCGCTCGTAGAGCACTACCCTCTCGGTGAGGTAGTGCTCTACGACCCGCCGCAGGTAGGGAGGCACCTCGTGATATCGAAGCGCCTCCCTTATCACCCCATAGGGGAGGGTACCAAACGCGTTGGCGATGTCGAGCGACACCGCCACCACACCCTCTCCTCTGCTCGACGCGTGCTCGCAGAAGTCCCTTAGGGACTTCAACGCGTCGAGCGTGGACCGCCCCTCACGGAACCCGAACTGTCGCTCCGACAAGTCCGGGCCGGCGGTCCCTAGGTGCTGCTGGATCCGGGAGGCCAGGATTCTCTCGAAGATCTTCCCGGCCTCATCCAGCAGCACGATGGGGCGATACGCGGACGGACTGTCCGGGGGTCGACCCTCCTTCCGCAGGAGGCACAACCTCCCCTCCTTCCACACTCTCGGGAACCGTCCCTCCCTCAGGCAATCGTCCATGATCTGCCTGAGTCGGTTCCCGAGGTGTTTAAGGGCGATGGGGAGTACCCGACCTGGTACTCCATCGGGCCCCGGGGCTTTCTTGCAGCCCCGGAGCCGGTCCACCGCCCTCTCGAACTCGTCGTCGCTTACCGGCGCGACGACGAGTTCGGTCGGGTCCTCCAAGTCCCCCGGTGGCTCGGTCATCACCGGGGGAGTTATCGAGGGGGCTGGCGGAAACAGCCCCTCGATGACCCTCCTGAGGAGGGGGGGCTCCAGGGAGTCCATGGGGGGGGCGGTACGCATTTTGTTGCGTACCACCCTATACGGCCGCCCCCACGGATCCCGGTCCAGCGTGGCCAAGAACGAGGCGTGCGCCTCGTCCTTGGCCTTGGCTATGCCCAGCTGGAGGGCCCCCTTGGCGACTTTGAGGGCCCTGTAGAGCCCCTCCTCCTCCTCCGCCGTGTGCCGCCTGCGCCTACAGTGCTGGTAGGCGCGGCGGGCACAGTTGCTGGTGGTCCGCATGGCCGAAATTTCAGCGGACCACCAGTACACCCTCCTCCGGGAGAAGAGGCGCCGCGCCCGGGGCATAGACGCTCCGCACACAGCCTGTAGTGCGGAGCGAAACCGGCGCGCCCTCTCCTCCACTCCCGAGGCGGCGGGTGGGGCGGCACACCAGGCCTCCACCATCGCCGCCTCATCCGCCCTGGCCCTGTCCAGATGGGACAGGGACCACTTGGGGAACTCCTCCCCTCTCCCTCCTCCTCCTCCTCCCCCCCCCCTCGGGACGGGTGGCGGCTGCCCCCCTCTGGAGACCCTCAGCCTGATATACAGGTGGTCTGAGAGGGTCTCCACGTCCTCCAGGACGCGCCAGTCGGTGAGGCGTATGGCAATGGCAGGGGTCGCGAACGTTATGTCCACGATGGACCCCCCCTGCCGCCGCACGCACGTGTTGGCGCAGCCCTGGTTGAGGACCACCAGGCCCGATGCCGCCACCCAGTCCCGCAACGCCGCCCCGCGCGCGTCCGTTACGGGGGAACCCCACGCAGCACTCTTGGCGTTGAGGTCCCCCAGGACCACTGTTTGGCGCGGGGCCACCCTCCTCAACACCCCCCCAAGGACCCCCAGGTAGGCCTCGAAGTCCGCCAGCGAACTGTTGGGGGAGAAGTACACCGCCAATAGGGCGGTGTCGTTCCCCCATTTGGCCGCCGCGAACCCCAGGCCCGTCTCGAGGCCTACCAGGGGGAGACCGTCGCCGACCGCCGGAACCACTACGGCAACCCTACCGTCCGTTGACCCTACCCAATTGGGTAGGGGCGGGACAAAGTAGGGTTCCGCAACCACCGCCACATCTATCGACCACTCCGCCATGGTCTGCATGAGCAGATCCTGTGCTCTGGCGGAGTGGTTGATGTTGGCCTGCAGGAACTCTAAATGCCGGTGTGCTGGCATTTAGAGTTCCATGCTGGTTCCCTCCGCGGCCCGGTCGGCGACATTCGTCGGGGGGGCGTTTCCACTTTGACCTGCTGCCGCTGGGCGGGGACGCTGGGGCCTAGCGTCCCGGCCCTTGGTTTCCGGGGGGAAGCAACTCCTCCCCCCGAGGTGGTGGTCGGCCGGGAGTTTGGCCTGGGCGCAGACCGCGCACCAGGGCTTCTCCCAGCACTCTCCCAGCACTCGTTCATCGTGTGCCCCTTCTTTGAGCACCGGAAGCAGCAGCCAGTCCGGTCCTCTTTCGAGGGGCACAGCTCCCGCGCATGGCCGACACCGAAGCACCTAAAGCAACGCATCGGTGTCGGCCCCACTGTAGTGACCCTGGCGGAGGCCCACCCCACCAGGATCCTACCCACTTTTTTAAGTTCCAGTGCGGCCGTGACGGGGCACTGGATCAGGCACGATCCAGTGCCGTCGTACAGGGAGCGCACCGCCCCAACCCGCACCTGGGCCGCCTGGCAGCCCCCCGCAGCCGCCACGGCCTCCGCCACCGAGTCCTTTGATGCCGACTCATCGAGGCCGGCAATCTGAACGCCGGCCATTTTGACGGGCCGGCTCACCTCGGCGACGTCGCCCACCAGGGCCTGCAGCCTGGCGGCCAGTGTGTCCGCCCGCGCGTGGCCGTCCTCCCCGGGGACCTCTATGACCCGGGACCCGGTCATAGAAGTCCGGACCCTTACGTGCTCCAGGCCAACCTCCCTTAGGCTAAGGCCGTTTATAGCCTTAGCCATGGTGGCCTGGAGGGTGGTGGTGGCGTCTTTTTTAAGTGTCACCACCACGGCCGCCGTTTTGGGGACGGCCAACTTGGCCGGACGCGCGGCCGCCGCCTTCCGTCCTTCTACGGTGTTCCTGCTGGGAGGAGGGGGGGAGGCCTTAGCCTTCTTCTTCCCCTTCCCCTTCCTCTTTACCACCTCCGACCACGACGCGTTCGCGGGTGGAGGTGGTGCTTGGCCCGATGGGCCGGGTCCACTCTCCGAGGGCCGGGTGGCTCTCGGGGCCGGGGCGGTTTTGGCCGCCTTGGCGGGCTTCTGGGGGCGGCTAGGAGGGGCGGGGGTCGGGGCCGCCGCCTTCTTGGCCGGTTTTACTTTGGCCCGGCCATCGCCGAGCCTGGCCCTGGCCTCCGGTTCTGGGGCAGGGGCCCTAACCTGGGCCGGGGGCGGCGGAGCAGCCCTAACGGCCTTGTCAGCCCGCGGGGCTGTCGGGGCGGCGGCAGCTGCGGCGGCGGCGGCCCGCCTCTCGTGGGCGAGCGGGGGGCGGAGGATAGGTTCCGCCGGAAGGCGCCTGTTCACCTCCTCGATACGGTCGTTAATCATCCGACCGAGGCTAAGGAAGAGGTCTCTCTTCATCTCCTGTATAGCCTCGGTCAGCTCGACCGTCCCGAACTGGAGATGAGCCGGAGCAGGAGCCGCCGGGACCTCGCGCTCGCTAAAGGCGGTGCGGAGCGCCTTCAGCTCCGCCGTATTGAGCGCGAGCTCCTCCCTCATGCGTTTGTTGTCCGCCTTTAGTCGGCGGACCTCCTCGCTCTCGGACCGGGCCGCCTCCGCCTCGTCCATCGACCCGAGGATCGTTTGGCAGGCCCGGTACATTTTGCCCTTAATCTCCCCTTTGAGATTGCTGGACACCCTGGCCGCCTCCAGGATGTCCTTGGCCGCCCTGCGGGCTGCGTCCAGAGGGTCGGCCTCCTCCTGACCCTCAACAACCTCCATCACGTCGGGGGAACGCGAGCCTGAACGGGAGCGTCGGTCGTCACCGACGCTCGCCTTCCCCCCCTTCCCCCCCTTCACCCCCTTGGGGCGGAGCTCCGGGAAGTCCCTCCGGTACTGGTCAGCGGCGTTGGCCTCGGCCTCCAGCTCCTCCTCGAAGTGGGGCTCGAGGAGGTATTGCCTTGCCCTCGCCCTTGCCGCCGCCAGTCCCGCGTACGCCCCCTTGGGCATCCCCCTCCTCGCGGTGTTGACCTTCATGGGAACAACAACCTCGACCTCCCCGGTCTCCTCTAGAGCCCTCTTGGAGGGCTGGGGGGCGCCTTCGCCCACGTCAACAAATTCGGAGTCGTCAATCTCCGACTCCGAACTGGAGTCGGAGATAACTCCTCCCCCCTTCGGTAAAAACCTCCGTTTTTCCGTAGGTGAGGCCATTGTGGCCCCCCCTACCTTCCCCCCGAAAACGGCCGAAATCCGACCGCTGGGACCAAAGTTAACTAGTAACCTAACTAAATTTGGTCAAGTGCGAGTCGGATTTCGACTTTCCCATACAAAGTGGGAAAAAGCGCCTGAATTTTTCTTAATAGCAATCTGGGGAAACTTTGTCCCCAGATTTGGCGCACTTCCCGGAGTCGTAGCGCGGTGGGAAAAACACCAAAAGGTGCACCGCGATTGCCCCCTAATTACCAAATTGAGAAATTTGGAAAAAGGTTAAAAGGTTAAAAGATATTAACTTTCCAAACTTTGGGTGAACCCTTAAGTTGGTAAAGTTCTTAACCCTCCCTACCTTGGTACCTTGTACCCTAAATATCTTTTGACCCAGAAGTCAAAAAATTATAAAAACAACCCCACGATTTAAAAAACAAAATAAACTACCCCCCCTCAAAGTTTAAAACAGGTGCGAGAAGCGCAACCTATTTTAAAAGTTGGTCAAAGTGAAAAGTCCGGCAAGTATTTTTGAAAAATTCGTGCATAAAACACGATTTTTTCAAAAATAAATTTCTCGAGACTTTTCTACCAAAGCCCACAAAACAAACAGCACTACACGAAGCGGGACCGTTGCCGCTATCCCCGCCCAAAAACTGAGCAAGGTGGGATATTGGCAACACCGACAAAAACAAAAAGCAAAAATGTAAACAAACCCAATATTTATAAAAAATAAGGGGTTAAAGTTTACAAAACGGGGAGCCCTCTAGCTCCAGAACTTTCGTCCTGGCTACTAAAGGGAACTACACCACGTTGAAGACGAGGATTGCCGCTATCTTCCTATCCCAGAATGGGGTCGGTGAGATATCGGCAACACACAAAATAAAAATCACAAAAGTACACAAAAACCAAGCAACAAAAAACCAACCGCAAATAGAAAAAACCGAAAAACAAGCAAGTGTCAAATGTTAGAGAAGAATCGAAGTCAGATATGGATAGCCAAAAAAATGTAATATTTGGGAACCGAAAACTGCGAAAAACCTCCAACAAACACCCGAGAAACGAACTCAACCTAACCTAACCTAACCTAACCTAACCTAACCTAACCTAACCTAACCTAACCTAACCTAACCTAACCTAACCTAACCTAACCTAACCTAACCTAACCTAACCTAACCTAACCTAACCTAACCTAACCTAACCTAACCTAACCTAACCTAACCTAACCTAACCTAACCTAACCTAACCTAACCTAACCTAACCTAACCTAACCTAACCTAACCTAACCTAACCTAACCTAACCTAACCTAACCTAACCTAACCTAACCTAACCTAACCTAACCTAACCTAACCTAACCTAACCTAACCTAACCTAACCTAACCTAACCTAACCTAACCTAACCTAACCTAACCTAACCTAACCTAACCTAACCTAACCTAACCTAACCTAACCTAACCTAACCTAACCTAACCTAACCTAACCTAACCTAACCTAACCTAACCTAACCTAACCTAACCTAACCTAACCTAACCTAACCTAACCTAACCTAACCTAACCTAACCTAACCTAACCTAACCTAACCTAACCTAACCTAACCTAACCTAACCTAACCTAACCTAACCTAACCTAACCTAACCTAACCTAACCTAACCTAACCTAACCTAACCTAACCTAACCTAACCTAACCTAACCTAACCTAACCTAACCTAACCTAACCTAACCTAACCTAACCTAACCTAACCTAACCTAACCTAACCTAACCTAACCTAACCTAACCTAACCTAACCTAACCTAACCTAACCTAACCTAACCTAACCTAACCTAACCTAACCTAACCTAACCTAACCTAACCTAACCTAACCTAAAAAAAAAAAAAAAAAAAAAAAAAAAAAAAAAAAAAAAAAAAAAAACATAAAATTAATTAATTAAATACAGTTTTTTCACCACCAATCTCGAATTTTGTATAGGACCTCTCAACTTTTATTACAGTTTTGGGTTCGGCTCGTCGCCCTGCGTCTAACGAGACCACTCACGGCTCGCTAGCTCTGATATTTACGAAAATTTTCAATTTCAAACTTTAACTTTTTCATAAAATTGTTGTCGACATCTGTTTTTGACCCATAACTTCGTTTTTTCTCGCTTTTAGCGAAATCTTTATATTGTTTCAGCATCCTCTCGCCGGTCCGCGTCTAACGAGACCTTCCAAGTCCCGTTAGCACGTAAGAAAAAGGAGATATTCAAATTTCATTGTTCGTACCGAGGTGTAATGGTAGATCAAAACTGAATATAAAAGTCACGTAATAACAACTTCAGTTTTAACTAAACCCACTACTATCTTACCTTTTTAGTTGCAGCTCGGCGCCCCCGATTTTTCGACGGGGTTTCCAATTAGATTCAGTAGATTTTCTTATCCATTTCCTGCAAAAAACATAAAATTAATTAATTAAATACAGTTTTTTCACCACCAATCTCGAATTTTGTATAGGACCTCTCAACTTTTATTACAGTTTTGGGTTTGGCTCGTCGCCCCGCGTCTAACGAGACCACTCACGGCTCGCTAGCTCTGATATTTACATTTCGATGCGCTGAGGTATGCACACGCCTAATCGTTTCGCAAGTATTAAGAAAATTAACTATGCTATAATTAATTAATTAATAGGGTTAGAAAGCTGAAACTTGTGTCGAAGCTACTTTTTAGGCGCTAACTACCATAAGCAAAAAGAAAATTTTGAAAAAGTGTACTAGGAAAAAAGTGAAAAACACAATTGAAATTACGTAAACCAAACCAGCAGCCGAGAGCGGCCCGAGGCCTCAGCCTTAAGGCCGCCCCCGGCCGCCATCCTAGTTCAATAAGCCAATAAAATTAAAACTACTGATCAGAAAAATATGAATTTTGGAACATTTATTCTTGATTAAGTTGGAAGTTGAATTAAGAAATAACAAAGGGAGTTATTGGTTTATTTTAATAGATGCAGGGGTAGGAACTAAATACATGAATGAAATTCGTTTTTTAGGCATAACTTCTAAATTAAGGCGAATTTCGGAAAAATCCCAACGTCACGAGGATCGGTAGGTCTTGCCGAATCTTTTGATACCCAAATTGCGTTCCTAAGATGTATATATCTATATGTCGTGGCTCGAGAGAAAAGAAATTTCGTTTATAACTTTTTAACCATTAAGTGCAAAAATTTGAAATTTATATATAAAAAAGAGGATGTTAAAAGGCAACTTTTCATCTAAAGAAAAAGGGGGCTTTACTAATAAAATATAATTTTGAAAAAATGTTTATTTTAAAAAATGAAATAACTAAAGAAATACTAGTCGGATTTCTATAAAATTTGGTAGGATTATTAGGAGAGGTATGTCCTATCTATTGGTAAACCGAAAATGTTACATTTCGATGCGCTGAGGTATGCACACGCCTAATCGTTTCGCAAGTATTAAGAAAATTAACTTTTTTCCTTGAGACGTACCTTTATTATTACAGTTTCGACTTCTGTTCGCCGCCCTGCCTCGAACAACACCATTTTTTTTTAAATTACATTACGTAATAATAATTAAAAAAAAAGTTCTTTTCTATACCATGTTTTTTTATAAATACGATAATGCAGATCTAATGTATGCCCTACAAAAATAAGCATATATAAGTTTCAACTGTGTAACTCTCACCGATTAACTACTAGAACACTTTAAAAAAATTGCACTTTTTCGCCATTTTCAACGAATTTTCAATAATTTCTAGCACAAAAACAAATAAAGCAAATACGTTATAAATTTGTCACATAATACTAGGCACAAACCTACGTCGATCGTTTTTTTTTCATATTTTTAAAATCAGAGATGGCGGCTCTAACAAGCTCCACTAAAACGAAATTTTTGCAAATTTGCTAACTTTTACTATTTGAGCGTGCTCTTGGAGTTCTCGCAGGCGCTAATTACATAACGATATATTTTCATTTTTTTCCTTCAGACGTACCTTTATTATTACAGTTTCGACTTCTGTTCGCCGCCCTGCCTCGAACAACACCATTTTTTTTTAAATTACATTACGTAATAATAGTTAAAAAAAAGTTTTTTTCTATACCATGTTTTTTTATAAATACGATAATGCAGATCTATTGTATACCCTTCAAAAATAAGCATATATAAGTTTCAACTGTGTAACTCTTACCGTTTAACTACTAGAACACTTTAAAAAAAGAGCACTTTTTCGCCATTTTCAGCGAATTTTCAATAATTTCTAGCACAAAAACAAATAAAGCAAATAAGTTATAAATTTGTCACATAATACTAGGCACAAACCTACGTCGATCGTTTTTTTTTCATAATTTTATAACCAGAGATGGCGGCTCTAACAAGCTCCACTAAAACGAAATTTTTGCAAATTTGCTAACTTTTACTATTTGAGCGTGCTCTTAGAGTTCTCGCAGGCGCTAACTGTAATAACTTAATATTTCAATATTTTTCCTTCAGCTGTCTCGTTATTATTGTAGATTCAGCTTCCTTTTGCCACCCCGCGTCGTACAAGACCACTTGCGCTACTCTAGGACGTAGGACTTTGAAGATATTCAAGTATTTGCTCTAAAAATTTAAAAAATCCATACAAAATCAAGTTTTGAAAATTCAACTTTAAACTTTTCCTCTAACCATGTCTTTGTGCAAGTAATTTCAGTTTCTGTTCACCACCCCGCGTCGAATAAGACCATTCGCAGCCCTCTAGGACGTATGGTTTCGAAAATATTCAAGTTTAAGATGTCAAATTTTGAACCGAGGTATAGACGTGAATCGATTTTTTCATACAAGTGACTTAATTTTTCATAAAATTCAAGTTGCCTCTTTGCTTTTAAACTCTCATTAATATCTCGTTATCTCGTAGTTTGTTGTCGTTTTTATTTAGTATCTCTTTGTAATTTCATTTTTAAATTCCATCTTTTAAATTTCCATTTTGCATTTTCTTTTTTAAATTCCATTTCTCCATTTTGTTTTGTTTTGTTTTGTTTGTTACTTAAATTTAAATTCGTTTCATTTTCTTTTATCCCCCCCCCCCCCCCCTCTCTCGTTAAAATGGCTAGTACAAATATTAGTTTCGCGCCTGTTGGCGATATTGCGGGCCTTGGTGAGGTCGTAATCGATATCGACTCCTATGCAATCGTAGGGTCGTCACTGGCAACCTTCAACCCCGGAGTCCGCACTCAAGTATTTAGCGGGGACACCTACTTTCAGGAATGCCGTAACGTCAAGATATTGGACGCAATTCGCGAAATATATCCAGACGTGGGCATTACTGAAAGTAGGTTCGTCGAGTTCCGCTTACTAGAGACTGACTCCGAGGTTGTAAGGGTGCTGCTGAGGACCGATAATACCAGCGGTTCCGGTGTAAATTACCGGAAGGTATTCATGAACGACGTGGTGATACCGGCGGTGTCAGATTTACCGACGCGCTCGTTGACATTAAAAAACTGTGGCAATTTGAAAACGAATCGTGGCAAGTTTTCCGTGTTTGCCGCGGATTGGGCAGCGTTTCACGAAAACGTGCAAAAATATCTGCAGCTTTTCGTCTCCGGCAATAGCGGGGCTCGCCAAGTGTACTTTTATGCTTGCGAGCATGGGCTGAAAGCACCACCACGTATTGTGCTTAACCGTGTTAAAAACGCGTGCTACACTAACGCGCCCGGATTCGAGTTCATACAAATCCATACGGGGGCAACGCTCGACCCTGTACTCCAGGATTCAACGTTGCTTTTGGCCCTGGATGAAATTCGGCGCGTCTTCCCGGGGCCCATGCAGTCGTACAAGAAGTACTTCATGAACGCGCACGGCACTTTTAGTGGTGTAAAGAAGCCGGCGCGGTTCCCCACTGTCTCGTACATGCAGGCGTACGAGACAACGGCGCATCTCATCACCAACCACAACGAACGAGTATCTCTGTTCGGGCACGCTCTCACACGGGGCTACAAGGGCGTCGATGAAGGTCTGGCAGGCGGAAATAAAAACTGGCTGGGTCAATTGCGGCGATACATTAACGCCCAAAAGAGCGCGGGCGATCTCCGCGTGGAAATCGTTACCACATTTGGCAGCCAAGATCACATCCACGGCGACTTCTTCGACGCGACTGGAAGGACGCCCGATTCTATCGGCGCAGTCCTATCCACTCTCGTCGCGGAAGGATGCCTGGTGGAGGTGCTCAATTGGCGCCACTATGTGGAGACAACCGCGGAGAGGTTGCTGAAGCAAGTAGAGGAGGCTTGCTATCGCCCGAACCTGTCCTCCAAAGCAGCCTTACAAAAGGTTTTCGTTTACGAAAACCTTTTGTATTGCTGGATGGAGGACAACCCCAGCCGGTACGACATTTCGGTAAGAAGCTTTTTGTCGGTGCGGGAGCCGGAACCCGTACGCTTCGTGGCCTTAAACAGGGAGCTGGTGTCCATGGACTTCAACAATTTAAATGTCCGGCCCGTATATAGGTCCTGCCTCGAGTTCGTGTATGCGCAGCTCGGGCAAAAAAGACACCAGGAGAATGACGTCTCCTTCCTGTTTCGGGTGCTGGCTGCTGGCAGGGAGTTCTTAGTGCAAGAGCGGGCGATCGGGTGCGCCACATCATTGTTTGACCCGATCCACTATTATAAGTCAAGCGCCAGGCGAGAGCACGCCGCGACAAGGCAGGTCGCGGTGTCGGAAATTGTGGAAGCGGTGGTGGCACCTCCTCGCCTTATTGGAAAATTTATTAAAGGGTTCGTCGTGCCGAACGAAGACGACACGACCACCGCGGCGGTGAAGAATTTTGTCGAAAGTAACGTGGAATTTTTCCCACGTTACTTTCTCGACCAAAATTGCTCAAGTCCGCTCGAGTTTGTTAAGGTTATTAAAAACCTTAACAAACTCGACCGGACAAAAGTAATCTCCGCGAGGTTGGTACAAAATTCAAACTTAATTCAAAACGTGTCAAAACAAGTATCACGCGGCACACAAACCCAAGCACCCACGCCACCACCGATGACCGCCGCCACCACCGCAAACACCACCACATGCGACGACCTCGTGGATTCCTATAAATTAATTTCACACGAACACGTTCCAGCCCCGTCGGTGGTGCAGCCTGCTTCGACGTCCACGTCCGCCCAGAGCACCAGCGGCAAAAATCCATTTAAAAAAGTCTGTCTTGAACCAGCCCCGGCAGCAAAGGTCATACTGCAAGTGCCCGAAGAAGTGCCCACTGCCCCTGCGCCACCACCGCCTACCGTCTCCAAAAAAGCGTCTGTTGTGCAACAGACACTGAAACAGTTTTTGCCGCCTGCAATACCATCGACATCCTCCTCCTCGGTGCACCAAAGTGGCGCCGCCCTGAGCCCAGCGATGGCGGTAGGGAAGTACACCAAGGAGGAGGATATACACATCTTGGCCTTCCTCTCAAGCTGGCTAAACTTGAGGAAGGCCAAGGGGAAAAAACTCTGGGAGGACGCGCAGTTATTTGACAAAGTGTTGGCCCGAAGGACTGTCGTCAGTTTAATCAGCAGGTGCCGCAAATTAGCTAAATTATCACCGCACGTCCTTCACGAAGCGTACGCCATGCGCCTAGAGAGCGCAAAACAATTCATCAAATTTTTCAAATAATATATAATATATATATATATATAGTGTCCAAAAATCGACGATAAGCCGGAAATGGTTGGGCAATTTCCGGCATATCGTCGAATTTTGGGACACCCTCTATATATATATTAATTGAAATATTTATTGAATTGTTGGGTGCTCATGCACGTTTTCAGTTTTGCATTAAATTATGGTTTTGCACCAATCTCGTAATTAAACATTTCTTTTTCGTTTTGATGGCCGCAGTGACCGTGTCGTTTAAGTCTGGCACGACCGAATTCAAGTTTTTAATGTAAAATTTCAAACAGAGGTAAATTCAAGTTGTTTTGTTCTTGCACTATAGGTACTCCCTGCCTTATTTTAAGCCCCAAAAACGGAGAATATTAGCATAGTTTTTTCAAGGGATGTCAAAAAAAAATAACCTCGAAGGCTAAGGCGGGAGCTCGCTGCGCTTCGCTCCCGCCATAGCCTTCTAACCTAACCTTGCCGAGTCGGTTCTGCCCAGGAAGGTCTTGCTCGCTCGCTTCGCTCGCTCGCTCGCTCATGCACACATATATATTATATCTTTATTATAACTTGATTTTTACCTCATATCTTTAGGGTTTCTAATTACTTGTCTACGACGGATGGTATTGCGAATGTCGTTTAGTTGTTTATACGTAACTAAATATCTAAATGGTAGTTGTAAACTCGGATATTTATTTGTTTTTTAATTAATTATAAGTTGTTGAACGTATTCTATGCATTTTGTTGTTTTATTTCCAAAAACAAAAGTTTTACGGCAATGCGCCTTGTATAATGTGAAATACGTCGCAAGTGTTTCTAATTTTATGTCCACCACTGTATACCTATTGTCACGCGACTATTTAAACTCGCGCGACATGCATTGTGTTTTGTTTATTTATTGATCTTAATTCGCGATTATCGGTTTTTTTGACGTCTCAGAGATTGATTTTTGCTCTGACAGTTAAAAGGTGATTGTCGAAATGGAACGTTTGCGTATTGTTTTCAAGTGTCTCGATTGGTTTTTCAATTCGAGGATGGCAACACCTGAGCTATACTGGTCAGACAGGGTTGTTTGTCAAACTTCTTTTCTCTTCGGAGGCCGCGCGTTACCGGCCGGCATTTGTTATGAACTAAAGCCAATTAAGTTAATCGTCGTTTGTTGCGGTTTAATTCGGCAAGCTTTTGGCGGAGATGTGTCGCCACGTCATCATTTCAACCTTCAAACCACTAATGTTGGTTATAACCATTTTATATGGATCCCATTAGTTAAACCATTCTATATGGCTACATTACTTTATACCATTTTATATGGTTCTCATTTAAATTCTCTTTTTCACTTCTTATCAAGCTTCTTTAAGCTTAACGAGGCTTCTTACTCTTTGGGAAGTAGGACTTTACGCCTTTGTGCATTTATTTATTCAAACCGCATGGTGAGTTTTTGCAAGCATATTTAGGCTGTGGCCTCTTACTCATAGGGAATTATGATTTAAAGCCCTTGAGCATTTCTTTCTCCTTATTTTTTGAGACCTCCGTCTCTCTATTTTGTTCTCTTCGAACGTTTCTCAAGTTAATGTTTTGTAAGGACCCTTCTGGTCCAAGCTTATTTAAATTTCCCCTCTCCTTTGCCCCTACACCACTGGTGCTGGAACTGCGAAGCAGGAGTTCTGCGACCGGACGTGGTTGGCGTGAAACGGCCCCGTCTACCTCGAGACTCTGGTGCAGTTGGTGGACGACTTTAAGTAATTCTGTCTCCTTTAAATTGTAAGTTTTCTTTCCATTTCAATATAAACCTGACCAGGTGAACGACCAAGCTAAATTCAAACCTAATTCATAAGACTTGATTTCTATGTTACCTATAGATCTAAGTTCTAGCTAGGCTACCACCTAAGTATGTAGGTTATCAACTACTGTGTAACCGCCTGAACATAATTTATTGTATAATAAACAGCCTTAAAAACTATTGATTGTTACTAATTTAACTCCAACTTTTACTAAGCCCGCCTTGAGATTAAAAGTTTCCAGTACTCTACCATCTATCTTTGATGCTATCCGTTTTCTTTTTTGCCTGGCTTAGGACCCTGGCGCCCGATTGTTTTCTTTTCTTTGTTATAGCAATTTTGCTAACTTATTTTTATTGGGTTCTAGCCAAGGAACTTTTATAGAGATTGACTCCGGTGTTGAGTAGTCTCAAACTGCTTGTAAAAACATAGGTCTACCCACCCATGTTACACTATAACTATATTAATTGTTATATTTATTGAATTGTTGTGTGCTCATGCACGTTTTCAGTTTTGCATTAAATTATGGTTTTGCACCAATCTCGTAATTAAACATTTCTTTTCTACTCCATTGGATTTTTTTTTAATTCTATACCATGTTTTTTTATAAATACGATAATGCAGATCTATTGTTTACCTTAAAAAAATAAGCATATATTATAAGTTTCAACTGTGTAGTTTTATAAATACGATAATGCCTTTTTTAAGCCACAAAAACGGAGAATATTAGCATAGTTTTAACAAAGGATATCAAAAAAAAATAACCTCGAAGGCTAAGGCGGGAGCTCGCTGCGCTTCGCTCCCGCCATAGCCTTCTAACCTAACCTTACCGAGTCGGTTCTGCCCAGGAAGGTCTTGCTCGCTCGCTTCGCTCGCTCGCTCGCTTATGCACACATATATATTATATCTTTATTATAACTAGGTAACGTTCATGCCTATATCTCGTGCCTAAACGTTAGTAACATTAAAACTGTTATTATGTCCCTACCTAATTATATCTCGTGAGACGCACCCAAATATCTTCATATTTTGAATTAAGCGTTCATCCTTCAGTCGGCACGCGTTGATGTCGAATTTTTCAATTAGATATCTTTTTAAAGTTTTGCTTTATTTTCTTCTTTGTTTTCCACAAATTTAACTATACCCTATTAGAAAATCCAATTACTACTTAATTTACGTAGAGGGTGTTGTATAGATATTGTTTTTGTAGATTGCGTTGTAGGTAACTAAAACTTACATTTCGACTGCTTACATTTCAATGCGCTGAGGTATGCACGAGACTAATCTTTAAGCAAATAATGATGAAACTTAAATGTACTATAATTAATTAATTAATAGGGTTAGAAAGTTGAAAGTTGCATAAAAGCTATTTTTTAGGTGCTAATTACCCTAACCAAAAAGAAAATTTTGAAAAGTACATTAGGAAAAAAGTGAAAAACACAATTGAAATTACGTAAACTAAAACTCAAGCCATATATAAGTCAATAAATTCTAAGTTCTAAGTATTAGGTCATATTTAAAATCCAAGTAAGGCCTTAGATATCGATTTTTGAAGCAATCGGGTCAGTAAATAAAAAGTTAGATAAAAAAAAAATTCGTCAAGTGCGAGTCGGATTTTACATATCCCATACAAAATGCAAACTTGCGCCTGATCTGAACATGTGAGCAATCTATTTTTCGATTTTGGTCCATATTGCAATTATCGTCTATTATTTTGAAATTCTAAGTATGAGGTCATATTTAAAATTAAAGTTTAGCCTTAGATTTTGATTTTTAAAGCAATCGGATAATAATCTAGAAAGAAAGAGAAAAAAAAAATCGTCAAGTGCGAGTCGGATTTTACATTTCCCATACAAAATGCAAACTTGCGCCTGATTTGAACCTCTGAGCAATCTATGTTTGCCCTCATAACTTTTGAAAAAATCAACTTAAAAAAAAAAAAAAAAATACAATTAAAAGAGCAACTAATTCGCCCTATTTAACACTAAAAATATTTAACATTATTGGTACAGAACCAAAGTTATGACTATTTCAATACAAAAATCGGGGATAAGTTCTTCGTCAAATTTGGTCGCCCGTTGAAGTCGAAAACAATCGAACCCGGGTCTAAAATCTTTATTTGTGATCCTAGAATTTTGAAATAAATGCCGTTCGACGCGGAAAAGAATGAATTTTGGGGTAGGTTAGAATACAGCCAAAAAAAGATGAAACTTTTTTTTTTAAAATTAAAAAACCCAATTTTTAAAAAAAAAATGTATGGGAGGTACCTAAAATAGGGCGATTTCATACCAACATGTGGGGTCCATATGAAAGAGCATCTCTTAAAACCCCCCTGTGCAAAATTTCAGAAAGATCTCCCGAGCCAGCACCCCTTAACCTAACCTAACCTAACCTAACCTAACCTAACCTAACCTAACCTAACCTAACCTAACCTAACCTAACCTAACCTAACCTAACCTAACCTAACCTAACCTAACCTAACCTAACCTAACCTAACCTAACCTAACCTAACCTAACCTAACCTAACCTAACCTAACCTAACCTAACCTAACCTAACCTAACCTAACCTAACCTAACCTAACCTAACCTAACCTAACCTAACCTAACCTAACCTAACCTAACCTAACCTAACCTAACCTAACCTAACCTAACCTAACCTAACCTAACCTAACCTAACCTAACCTAACCTAACCTAACCTAACCTAACCTAACCTAACCTAACCTAACCTAACCTAACCTAACCTAACCTAACCTAACCTAACCTAACCTAACCTAACCTAACCTAACCTAACCTAACCTAACCTAACCTAACCTAACCTAACCTAACCTAACCTAACCTAACCTAACCTAACCTAACCTAACCTAACCTAACCTAACCTAACCTAACCTAACCTAACCTAACCTAACCTAACCTAACCTAACCTAACCTAACCTAACCTAACCTAACCTAACCTAACCTAACCTAACCTAACCTAACCTAACCTAACCTAACCTAACCTAACCTAACCTAACCTAACCTAACCTAACCTAACCTAACCTAACCTAACCTAACCTAACCTAACCTAACCTAACCTAACCTAACCTAACCTAACCTAACCTAACCTAACCTAACCTAACCTAACCTAACCTAACCTAACCTAACCTAACCTAACCTAACCTAACCTAACCTAACCTAACCTAACCTAACCTAACCTAACCTAACCTAACCTAACCTAACCTAACCTAACCTAACCTAACCTAACCTAACCTAACCTAACCTAACCTAACCTAACCTAACCTAACCTAACCTAACCTAACCTAACCTAACCTAACCTAACCTAACCTAACCTAACCTAACCTAACCTAACCTAACCTAACCTAACCTAACCTAACCTAACCTAACCTAACCTAACCTAACCTAACCTAACCTAACCTAACCTAACCTAACCTAACCTAACCTAACCTAACCTAACCTAACCTAACCTAACCTAACCTAACCTAACCTAACCTAACCTAACCTAACCTAACCTAACCTAACCTAACCTAACCTAACCTAACCTAACCTAACCTAACCTAACCTAACCTAACCTAACCTAACCTAACCTAACCTAACCTAACCTAACCTAACCTAACCTAACCTAACCTAACCTAACCTAACCTAACCTAACCTAACCTAACCTAACCTAACCTAACCTAACCTAACCTAACCTAACCTAACCTAACCTAACCTAACCTAACCTAACCTAACCTAACCTAACCTAACCTAACCTAACCTAACCTAACCTAACCTAACCTAACCTAACCTAACCTAACCTAACCTAACCTAACCTAACCTAACCTAACCTAACCTAACCTAACCTAACCTAACCTAACCTAACCTAACCTAACCTAACCTAACCTAACCTAACCTAACCTAACCTAACCTAACCTAACCTAACCTAACCTAACCTAACCTAACCTAACCTAACCTAACCTAACCTAACCTAACCTAACCTAACCTAACCTAACCTAACCTAACCTAACCTAACCTAACCTAACCTAACCTAACCTAACCTAACCTAACCTAACCTAACCTAACCTAACCTAACCTAACCTAACCTAACCTAACCTAACCTAACCTAACCTAACCTAACCTAACCTAACCTAACCTAACCTAACCTAACCTAACCTAACCTAACCTAACCTAACCTAACCTAACCTAACCCACGTAATAACAACTTCAGTTTTAACTAAACCCACTACTATCTTACCTTTTTAGTTGCAGCTCGGCGCCCCCGATTTTTCGACGGGGTTTCCAATTAGATTCAGTAGATTTTCTTATCCATTTCCTGCAAAAAACATAAAATTAATTAATTAAATACAGTTTTTTCACCACCAATCTCGATTTTTGTATAGGACCTCTCAACTTTTATTACAGTTTTGGGTTCGGCTCGTCGCCCCGCGTCTAACGAGACCACTCACGGCTCGCTACCTCTGATATTTGCGAAAATTTTCAATTTCAAACTTTAACTTTTTCATAAAATTGTTGTCGACATCTGTTTTTGACCTATAACTTCGTTTTTTCTCGCTTTTAGCGAAATCTTTATATTGTTTCAGCATCCTCTCGCCGGTCCGCGTCTAACGAGACCTTCCAAGTCCCGTTAGCACGTAAGAAAAAGGAGATATTCAAATTTCATTGTTCGTACCGAGGTGTAATGGTAGATCAAAACTGAATATAAAAGTCACGTAATAACAACTTCAGTTTTAACTAAACCCACTACTATCTTACCTTTTTAGTTGCAGCTCGGCGCCCCCGATTTTTCGACGGGGTTTCCAATTAGATTCAGTAGATTTTCTTATCCATTTCCTGCAAAAAACATAAAATTAATTAATTAAATACAGTTTTTTCACCACCAATCTCGATTTTTGTATAGGACCTCTCAACTTTTATTACAGTTTTGGGTTCGGCTCGTCGCCCCGCGTCTAACGAGACCACTCACGGCTCGCTACCTCTGATATTTGCGAAAATTTTCAATTTCAAACTTTAACTTTTTCATAAAATTGTTGTCGACATCTGTTTTTGACCTATAACTTCGTTTTTTCTCGCTTTTAGCGAAATCTTTATATTGTTTCAGCATCCTCTCGCCGGTCCGCGTCTAACGAGACCTTCCAAGTCCCGTTAGCACGTAAGAAAAAGGAGATATTCAAATTTCATTGTTCGTACCGAGGTGTAATGGTAGATCAAAACTGAATATAAAAGTCACGTAATAACAACTTCAGTTTTAACTAAACCCACTACTATCTTACCTTTTTAGTTGCAGCTCGGCGCCCCCGATTTTTCGACGGGGTTTCCAATTAGATTCAGTAGATTTTCTTATCCATTTCCTGCAAAAAACATAAAATTAATTAATTAAATACAGTTTTTTCACCACCAATCTCGATTTTTGTATAGGACCTCTCAACTTTTATTACAGTTTTGGGTTCGGCTCGTCGCCCCGCGTCTAACGAGACCACTCACGGCTCGCTACCTCTGATATTTGCGAAAATTCGCCCGCCCAACCCGCCCTTCTATTGTATATAGGAAAGGGAGGATACGCGGCGGTGGAACAGTGAAAATATTTTTATTTGATTATCGTGTCCGCTCGTCCTTACTGACCGTATATATACCCTTGAAGGTACACTTTACTTTATATTTACAACTGCTCTAAATTATTCATTCTACAAATCTTTCCATTCGTAACTTATCTAATACTTTGCTAAAAGGATGATCTCACGGAGCCCACCTGGCAAATGGGACAGTGTTGTGCACTCCCAACCTCCCACACAAGATGCCGAGAATGCGGGTGTATTGACGCCACCATCGAGTCAGACTAACATGGAGTCAACACAGAACCCTTCTAGTGTAGAAAAAGTCGTTGACCGTACCTCAGTAGCTAGGGCTTGCCTTAACAGAGCCAAGTTCCAACTGGGGACCGCTCGAAACCTAAAGACTGAAATTAAAAACGAGGTAACAAAAGAGGTCGAGCGTCTATACCAGTTGGTAAAGGAGGCAGAGTTAGAAAAAGGGAGAAGTGTAACCAAAAAACCTAAAATGGACACTACCTTTACGGCAATGGAAGGAAAAAGAGAGATGGAACTAGGAAAAGGGGAAGTAGATAAGACCGGAACACAAGAAAAAATTGCTGGTCATAAAAGAGACGATAACCAGCTAATGAGTAAAATAGACCAAAACACGAAGCTGCTTCTAGAAAGCACAAGAAAAATAGAAGAATTAAAGGAAGCAATCGATAGCTGCAAGGAAAGTATCGAGAGAAGGACGTACGCGGGTGTGGCGGCAGCTGGCCAGAATGGAAAAGCAAACCCGGAGCGGGCCGCACTCCACTCTGTGATTGTCTCATCGACAAGGGAAGAAGAAACAGGAGAGGAAGTTCTGGAGAAGGTTAGGAGGGCAGTGGATGCAAAGGAGGGCTGGATTCAGGTAGAGAGAGTAAGAAAGGCAAAGGACCGCAAGGTCATCATGGGATGCAAGACCGAGCAGGAAAGAAGAAAAATAAAGGAGAAGCTGGAAGCTGCAGGAGAGTATCTCGTCGTCGAGGAGGTAAAAAACAAAAACCCACTTCTGATTCTGAGGGACGTCTTACTGGTGCACACCGATGAGGAGGTGCTGAGAGCCCTCAGAAATCAGAACCGGGACGTTTTTCGCGGCCTCGACGGCGATGAAAACAGTGTTACAGTGAAGTATCGGAGAAAAACTCGGAACCCACATTGTGGCCACATTGTGCTGAGCGTCTCGCCTACGATCTGGAGGAGAGCAATCGAGGAGAGGAAATTGCGGATTGACCTCCAGAGAGTGGTTGCCGAAGACCAGACACCACTAGTGCAGTGCACCCGTTGCTTGGGGTATGGCCACGGCCGGCGATTCTGCAAAGAACCAGCCGATTTGTGCAGCCATTGTGGGGGTCCACACCTCAACGCGGAATGCGCAGACAGGATCGCGGGTGAGGCGCCAACGTGTAAAAACTGCACACGAGTAAAGCTGGAACCGAGTAACCACAATGCCTTCAGCCACGAATGTCCCGTTAGGAAGAAGTGGGATGCGCTAGCCCGAGCCTCAGTGGCATATTGCTAAAGTGGCCTCGGAGACCACCCACCAGTACACAATCACGCAAGCCAACCTCCAGCGGAGCCAATTAGCGACCAATGAACTTCTGTTAGAAGCCCAAAAAAGGAAGATTGCCATAGCAATGCTCCAGGAGCCTTATGTGGGCGGAACAAAAAGTATGAGGAGTCACCAGAGCGTGAGGGTCTTCCAGAATTCTGAAGTAGGAGATGGGACTGTAAAGGCGACGATAGTTGTTTTTGATCGAAACCTTGACATTATACAATACCCACAACTCACCACAAACAACATCGTTGTGGTGGGAGTCCGAACGAAAGCATGGACGATCACCCTGGTCTCTTACTACTTCGAGCCGGATCAGCCCATTGTGCCATATCTGGAGCATTTGAAGAAAATCGCAACCACAATGGGATCTATAAGACTGGTTATAGGAGGCGATGCAAATGCAAAGAGCACCTGGTGGAGCAGCCCAAATGAAGACCAAAGAGGGGAACAGATGAGCGGTGCAGTTGAGGAGTTGGGCCTGCAGATTCTGAATACCGGAGATACTCCGACCTTCGATACCATCAGGGGGGGACAGAGGTATAGCAGCTACGTGGACGTTACGGCCTGTTCAGCTGACATGTTGGATTTGGTGAATGACTGGCGAGTAGAGGAGGACCTTACGAGCTCGGACCATAACGGCATTTTATTCAAAATTTCACTACACAAATCTAAAGGACTAAACATAGAAAGAACAACACGTATCTACAACACAAAAAAAGCAAGCTGGGGTAAATTTCGTGAGAAACTTATCCAAGCTATGCATGACTCAAAACTTACTATACAAGAACTGGAAAATACACATAACACAACGCAAATAGACAAAGTAATAGACACATACACAAAAGCCATCACAGACACATGCAAACACACAATACCAAATAAAAAACAAGTAGACACACTCACCATGCCATGGTGGTCCGAGGAGCTCGCTGAGATGAAGAAGCAGGTCGCCACCAGGAGACGCAGAGTCAGGAACGCAGCGCCGGTTCGAAGAGCGATGGTTGTAAAACTGTACCTGGAAGAAAAAGAAAAATATGAATTGGCCGTGAAGGAAGCACAAATAAAGAGCTGGAGAGATTTTTGCGGAAAACAGGACAGAGAAGGGGTCTGGGAGGGGATATATAGAGTGATGGGAAGAACATCAAAAAGAGAGGAAGATCTACCACTGGAAAAGGAAGGGAGGATATTGGATGCTAGGAGTTCAGCGGAGTTGTTAGCGGAAACTTTTTACCCCGAGGACCGATTTGAGGATGACAACGAGGAGCATCGCCAAACAAGACGACGAGCCGAGACAATAAACGAGTGGAGCCATGCTGAGCTTCATGACCCACCGTTTACCTTCAACGAACTCCAGAAGGCGGTAAAATCCTTTAATCCGAAAAAAGCCCCCGGGGCCGACGGCTTCACTGCCGACATCTGTACCCAAGCAATAGCCTGCGATCCCCATTACTTTCTGGCATTGGTCAACAAGTGTCTTGAGCATCACCACTTTCCGAAGGCCTGGAAGAAGGCAACGGTGGTTATTCTTAAAAAGCCTGGTAAAGACTCCTACAGAGTACCAAAGTCCTACAGGCCGATTGGGCTTTTGCCTGTCTTGGGCAAGGTATTTGAGAAGATGCTGGTCGCTCGCCTCAAGTTTTATCTGCTACCAAAAATGAGTCCTCACCAGTTTGGATTTATGCCCCAAAGGGGTACCGAAGACTCTCTCTATATCCTCATGAAGCACATTCGCGCAAAACTAAATGAAAAGAAAATATTAACCCTGGTATCGCTGGATATAGAGGGAGCCTTCGATAGCGCGTGGTGGCCTGCTATCAAAGTGCGACTGGCAGAGGAAAAATGCCCAGTGAACTTGAGGCGAGTGATTGGCAGCTATCTCACGGATAGGGTGGTAGGAGTAAGGTATGCGGGAGAGGAGGTCGAGCGGGGGACCAGCAAGGGGTGTGTGCAAGGCTCGATTGGTGGGCCAATTCTTTGGAATCTCTTGCTTGATCCACTTCTCCAAATATTAACAAAGGAAAAGGTCTACTGCCAGGCTTTTGCTGATGATGTTGTGCTGGTCTTCGATGGTGAATCAGCGCTGGACATAGAGGGACGTGCAAATGCTGCTCTTGGCCTTGTTCAGGCATGGGGCCTCAAAAATAAACTTAAATTCGCACCGCATAAGACCAGTGCGATGGTAATTACGCGAAGATTAAAATATGACGCACCATGCCTGAGCATGGGGGGGACCAGCATCGGCATGTCCCGGGAGATAAAACTACTCGGACTCACAATAGACGCAGCACTCACATTCAACACACACATAGCCAATGCATGTAAAAAAGCAATGGCTATGTACAAACACCTCGCCAGAACAGCCCGAGTTAGCTGGGGGCTGCATCCCGAAGTCATAAGGATGATATACACAGCTGCAGTCGAACCGACGATACTGTACGCTGCGAGCGCATGGGCACCAGCTGCCAACAAACTGGGCATAAAAAAGCAACTGGGAGTGGTCCAACGTGGCTTTGCTCAAAAATTGTGTAAGGCCTACCGAACTGTCTCCCTGAACTCGGCACTCATACTGGCTGGAATACTCCCTTTCGACCTCCGTATTCGTGAGGTGGCTTCACTTTATGAAGCCAAAAAGGGAGTACCTCACCCAGTACTTGGGGACAGGGAGATTGAACGGATGGCTCCAGCAATTGAGGCTCCGCACCCTGCGGAGCGGACGGGCCTGGAGTTCCAAAACCTGGTTGACGAGGAACAATATAAAAATAAAAACCACTTCGATGTGCGTATTTTCACAGACGGTAGTAAGATTGAGGGCAGGGTCGGTGCTGCATTATCCTTGTGGAATGGTGAAGCCGAGACCAAGGCCCTCAAGTTTTCTTTGTCGTCCTACTGCACCGTTTACCAGGCGGAACTCCTTGCCCTTTGCCGAGCTGTGGGCGAGGTCTTTAAGAGCAAAAAGACCACCTTCGGAATCTTCAGCGACTCCATGGCGGCCCTCCAGACAATTACCTCTGATTCCCCCCATCCACTTGCAGTGGAAACAAGAGACACCATTCACCGCTGTAGAATCCAAAACAAGAGTGTCTCCTTGTTCTGGATAAAAGCCCACGCAGGTCTTGAGGGGAATGAGAGAGCTGACCAGCTCGCGAAGGAGGCCGCCCTGAAGTCGAAGAAGAAACCGGATTATGACCGGTGCCCTGTCTCATTCGTCAAGCGCTGCATCCGATTGGAGACGATTGTGGAATGGGACAATAGATATAAATCCGCCGACACGGCCTCTGTTACCAAAATGTTCTTCCCCAGTGCGATGGCCGCGTACAGTGTCATGCGGAAGATTGAAGTATGTGGACTTACCACGCAAATAATGACGGGTCACGGTGGACTCTCCGCATACTTGACTCGCTTCAAGTGTAAGGAGGACCCATCGTGCGCCTGTGAACCGGGAGTGCAGGAAACTGTCCAACACATCTTAACAGAGTGCCCAATTTCTGCAATGGAACGGTTCAAACTAGAACAAAGTATTGGAGTAAAAATTGTTGCCGAAAATATGCCTGACATAATAGCAAGTAAAAATAGACGTAAGTTTTTAGAATATAGCACAAAAATTATAAAAGCTGTAATAAATAGAAATAAATCATGAAAAGAAATATAATCATTATATATTACCAATATATAATGATTATATAATAGTGTAATATAAAAAAGAAATAGATTTACAAAAATAAAAATCATAGTTATAACTGTGTTAACATAAATTTGTGTAATTAAAGTAGAAATAAGATGCAAAAATGTCTGGACACTGTCCGGAGTCCTCCGTAGCCTTACGTTACCTCTGTAATAGTCCTTAAGTAGCTTGTAATATTGTACCTAAAAGTTAAGACAAAAATAAAAGAAATGATTATCAGTTGGAGGGAGGTGGGCCAAATAAAAGAAAAAAAAAAAAAAAAAAAAAAAAACCTAACCTAACCTAACCTAACCTAACCTAACCTAACCTAACCTAACCTTTTTTTTTTTTTTTTTTTTTTTTTTTTTTTTGATGACGAAGTGGAAATGCATTTACGCATCCCCCCGATGGCCTAAGGATGACCGTGCAATGGGGGGTATAACGGACTCTCACCTAAGCGAACTACCGTTTAAAACCACTCCGGCGTAACCCTCCTGGCTGGTTAACGGAGACGCCGCGGTACCGCCAAAGCATTGCCCGCTGGGCGCCTCCCAGCCCGCTCCGAAGAGCACACCGCCAAAGGAGGAGACGACTGCGTACGCACACAGCGATCTCCCCAAGCTGGGGGAGCCGTGCAATGTGGGCCCTTCACCCACGTGGCTCCCCATGAAGTTCAGGCGATCAGCAAAAGCTGGGTTCGCCTTCCCTTCACAGCCTGCATGGAGTGCAGGGTGTTTTCCGGCAGGCTATTCCCCCCAGTCGCAGTGACCGGGGTAAGTCCACGATCCTTCAAACACCCACACTACACCTGTCTCAGGTCTAAAATGTCCTCTGAAAACAGAGGTCACTAGACCCGAGACTCACGTCTGGGCGAACCAGGGTCGCTTTCCGGGAACGGGATACGGGGACACCAACCCGAGCTCCGTCCCTTCAAACTCCCCCTCGTCGCCCCCCTCATGTGCGCTCTTTTGGGGAGTATTTGGTTCCCCGGGCCCGCGCTGGCCCTGGAAAGTGGATATCCCGCCACTGGTTCGGTGGAAAAGGGGGGAAGGATGGGAGCTGGGAAGGAATGGGAAATCGGGAAGGTGGGAATGGGATAGGGACGTGCCGCTCTTAGTCTGGCCCCTCACCCCGAGCCTTTCCGGTATGGGTAGCCCTGTCCGGTATAGCCACGGGGATCATAGAGACACGCAAGCCCCCCCACCACGGCAAGGTGGCAGCACAATCGGGGGGGAACCTAACCTAACCTAACCTAACCTAACCTAACCTAACCTAACCTAACCTAACCTAACCTAACCTAACCTAACCTAACCTAACCTAACCTAACCTAACCTAACCTAACCTTTTTTTTTTTTTTTTTTTTTTTACATGGGGAATGCATTTACGCATACCGCCGGCTACTGGGGATGAGCTCGGACGGTTATGTGGGACTCAGGGCTGAAACGCAGCCCCACTACCCACTAAACCCCATGGTGTTCTCTCGCCGCTAATTTGCTGCGGGGTTACGGGCAACATACTTCCGCGACCCCGCAAGCCGGCTATCCTTGCATGGACAGAACCTTCTCTGTGGAAGCGCTTCCGGAACACGAGGTTGCGCTTCTATTCGTCTCCGGGAACCAGAGCGTATGGGCGGGAACGTCCCCTTGTTCTCCGCCCGCTGGCTCTTGTTATGGCGGTAGGTTTCGCTCGTGGGCGACCCGCCTACGTCCAATTCGGCGGCGGCGCATTGGGTCAGCCTCAGCCCATGCTTCCCGCTCGCGCTCTGCCGCCTCCTTGACGGCCATTACGTGCTCACAAAAAGTGAGCACCGTATCCCACGCTGTGTCACTACTCAGCATTGCGCGGATAACAGCTGGTAGTGACAGGTCTTGCCCTAACTGGGCAATTAGCTCTTGCCGCTCCACGCCCCAGGCTGGGCACTCGGCCAGAGTGTGCTGGGCCGAGTCTGCGCTAGCTCCGCACTCGTGGCACTCCGGCGTCGGCTCCCTTTGCGCAACGTTGTGCAAGTAACTGCCAAAGCAGCCGTGCCCCGACAGCACTTGCGTTAGCCGAAACGTAAGAACCCCGGAGCGCCTTTCTACCCAGTCATGGAGGACCGGGCGAATAGCTTCTATGGTGCGGGAGCCAGCCCTCGGCCGTTCCAGCCGATGCTCCCATTCCACCTCCGCCTCCTCTAGCAGCTCAGTACGCCGCCCTTCCACTTCCCGAGGTGCCAACAGGTGGCCGCGAGCTTTTGCCTCCCTGCACCACTGGTATAAGGCCGCAAGGGCCCTCGCATCTAAGTCCCAGGGCCGGGAACCCGCCATCACGCACGCTGCCTCTCCACTCACCGTCCGGTACCCTCGGATAACCCTCAGAGTTATCGCTCTCTGCGGTCGTCGCAATTGAGCGATGTTACGACTACTGAGGGCATCCGCCCAAATTGGGGCACCGTAAAGCGCCATTGAGCGCAACACACCCGTGTAAAGGCGACGGCATGAAACCTTGGGCCCCCCCAGGTTTGGGAGTATGCGCCCAAAGGCTCCCGCAGCACGCAGTAATTTGGGCACCAAGCGCTCAAAGTGCGCTCTGAAGTTCCATTTACTGTCAAGAACGACGCCAAGGTAGAGCAGCGTCGGCTTGACAGCAATCGAGACTCCTCCCACCACAATCTGTGCGCCAGCTGGGGGCGCTCTCCGCGGACCGTAGAAGCAGATGGCCTCGCACTTCGTTAGAGCTACCTCCAGTCCTAGCCGTCTTATTTTTGAGACAGAGTGAGCGACTCCTGCCGTCGCCAATATGGCAGTATCGCGGTAGCTGGGTCCCCGGGCCATCACGAGCGTGTCATCGGCGTAGCAAACGACCTCGACTCCACGCAAGTTTGCCCCCCGTAGGACCCAGTTATAGCCTATATTCCACAGGAGTGGACCTAAGACCGACCCTTGCGGCACTCCACAGGCCATCGCACTTCTCCCCCAACCCTGTTGTCCTGGCCAGGTGATGAATCTGTCGCTGAGGTAGGCTTGTATAATGCGGTACAGGTGAAGAGGTACTTGGTGGTACCGCAATGCCTCCTTTATGGTATCCCAGGGCAGAGTGTTAAAGGCGTTGGCAATGTCTAATGACACTGCCAAGACGACCCCACCCCGGGACACGACCTCTTTCGCCGTCTCCTTGACTTGATAGATTGCGTCTACCGTTGAGCGGCCCCTGCGGAAGCCAAACTGGCAGTTCTCTAGATCCGGCCCCTCATGCTCCATGTGCTTGATGAGGCGAGCTGAGATCACACGCTCAAAGAGCTTGCCCACCTCATCGAGCAGGATTATGGGCCGGTATCCCGACGCAGAATCGGCCGGTCGCCCCTCCTTCCGAAGCAACACCAGCTTCCCGGTCTTCCACTCTTTCGGGAAACAACCCTGCTCCAAGCACGCAGTGAATAGTTGCCGCAGCCTTGACTCCAGGGCGTCCATGGCCAGGACCCAGGCACGGCCCGGAATGCCGTCAGGCCCGGGGGCCGTGTTCCTGATACGAAGCCGGTCCACCGCGACACCCAGCTCAGCTGGAGTTACTGCTGGGACGTTCTCCTCCTCCCTGACTCTCACATCCGGCGGCGCCATAGAAGGTGGCCGATGGGGTTCTCTTATCGGGAAAAGCGTCGCCACCACGCGGCTCACAAACGCCGGCTGGAGCGATTGGGTCAGTGGCGGCGCCCAGGGGCGCAACTTACTCCGAACGAGCTTGTATGGCCTTCCCCATGGGTCGGCATTAAGGGTCTCCAGAAATTCGGCATGACTCACCTCAATTGCCTGCCCTATGGCCACGGAGAAAGCCAGTTTACAGGCCTTTAATGCCTCATACAGACGGTGCTCCTCGTTTTCATTGCGCTGTCGGCGTCTCCTCTGTCGCATATGCTGGCGCCGTGCGACTATGCAGTCCTTGCGCAACTGCGCAAGCTCGGGGGACCACCAGTACACACTTTGTCGTGGCGGCAGAGCCTTGGCCCGGGGCATCGCCGCGTCGCATATTCGCGTCATGGCCTCCCGGAACCAGGACGCTTCGGACTCTACCGCCACCGCTCCCTCCGGCACGGGCAACCAAGCCTGCACAATTGCCGCCTCCTCTAGAAGTTCCCGGTCAAGTTTGGTGAGTGACCACCTTGGACCGCTCCCGACCGGGCCAATCCGGCTTGAGCCATCCGGGGTCAATGAGGGTGCGGAGACAGAGATATCAAACCTAATATAACGGTGGTCCGACAGCGTCTCCACCTCCACCATGACCTCCCAGCCCTGGACACGGCGCACCAGGGAGGCACTCGCGAACGTGATATCCACAATGGAGCCACCCTGTTGCCGTACGCACGTGTCTGCCGTTCCCTGGTTAATGACCGCCAGGCCTGTCACCACCGCCCATTCCTCCAGGATTGCGCCTCGCGCATCCGTCACCGGGGAGCCCCAAGTCGTGGATTTGGCATTAAAATCTCCGGCGACGATTACAGAGCGCGGGAGAAGCTGACCGACTCGAGCCCCTATTTCAACTAGGAACTGCTCAAAGTCAGCCAGACGTCTATTCGGCGAGAAGTATACCGCGACGTACCAAATATCGCCGCAGAGCGCCGCCACATACCCCTTTCCTTTTACAGCACTGGTCAGTGGCGAGCCGCCAGTCGCTGTCCGCACAACCAGTGCTACAGAGCCGTCGACATCTCCTACCCAATCATCCCGGGGAGGGATCGAGTACGGCTCTGCCACCACCGCAACGCTGATCATCCACTGCGCCATGGACTGAAACAACAGGTCCTGGGCCCTGGCACAATGGTTGAGATTCGCCTGAAGTATTCGAATGGCCATTTTATTCAGTAGCCATTCGATCCTCCATCTCATGTGCTTCCGACCTACTGGTGGATGGCTGAACAGGCTGGGGTGGGGCCCGGGGGCCGCCTCTAGCCTTCTTATTCGCCTTCGGGCCTGGTGCTTGGCACGCCTTGGAGCCCAATTGGTGATCCGCCTTTTTTCCCAAGCTCGCACACACTGAGCAGTTTGGCGTCTCGGAGCAGCCAGCCGCTCTGTGGCCTGCTTTACCACATCGGTAGCAGGTATCACTTCGATCAGCGTCGCTGGTGCATTGTGCCTTTACGTGACCCTTTTCAAGGCACTTGAAGCACCGCAAGGGACGCTGATCGAGAAGTTTCACAGCAGCACGAACCCACCCAACCTTCAGTCTCCCGTGGTCAGCTTCCACCACCTTTTTAGCTACTGAAACTGGGCAACGGAGCCAGATAGTACCGAGGCCGGAGGCATCTTGACGAATTTCTCCGGTTCTTATCTGACTGTTGGCGCAACCGCCTACCTTGGCGACAGCAGCAACCACCTCGTCGGGTGTCACGGAGTCGTCGAGGTCTGTGAGGCGTAGCTCAGCACACTTCGTTGGCCTAGACACCCAGACAATGTCCTCCCCAAACTTGTCAGCCAGCTCTTTGGCCAACGAATCAGCCTTTTCACCACTACTTGCTTCCGGCACCTCCAGGACCCTGGCGCCGGTTGCTGCCCGCCTAAATTTTATGGAGTTTATGCCAAGGCGCTCAAGGTCCATGCTCTCCTTTGCCCTGGTCATCACTTGCGCGTATGTCACCCCCTTTTCTACCGCGTCCGGCTTCAGCGTCAAAACAACGACTTCCGAGCGAGGAGGGCGGAGTTTGCGTGCTCTCGGTTTGATGGCATTGTTCCTCTGCGGCTGAGAAGCCGATGAAGGGTTTGCCTCCTTCTTCTTCCTCCTACCTCGCACCACGACTGTATAGCCCTCGGCCGAGGGAGCTTTAGGCAATGGCTGAGAACCTGTAGTTGCAGGGTGAGGAGTCGTGGTAGGTTCAACAACTACACGAGGTGTGCTCTTCTTTCCTTTCCCCTTGCCTTTTTCCCCCTTACGGGGTTCCACCGTTAGATTCGGGGGACCTCGTTTTGGAGCCGGCTTAGGAGTTGACGTATATGCCGGCTTGGGAGTGAGAGCAGCGTCCTGGCTTTGAGATGTACCCTGCGCAGAAGGGCGTCGCCTGTCGGCGGCCAGTGGAGGCCGCATTATCTGAGCTGGCAATAGCCTGCCCTCGAGCTCAAGAGCTCCCATCCTGGCATCCAGCATCATCCCCATCTGATTCGTCATGGACCTCACTAATTCCTCGACGTTCAGAGGCTCAGGGACCCGGGAACTGCAGGCAGGCTGTGTCTTATCCTGAGTTGGAGACGGGACCGGGGACTGTCGTTTAAATTGGTCCCGGAAGTTCTTTCTCATCTGAGCCAGTTCAGAGCGAAGCTCTGCCAGCTCAGTTCGCAAGCGATCATTTTGCGCCTGCAGCCGCCGCGTCTCCTCTGAGGAGGTGCGCCGGTTCAAATCCTCAAATGCATCCTTGATAGACGCGACGGCTTCTTTGAGGGCCTTTATGAACGTGCCCTTGAGGTTGCTAGATTTATCAGCTACCAGAGCGATAGCTTTTAGACTGCTCTGTACCCTCTCATTTACAGAGGCCCCCGTCAGCTCATCCTCAGCATGAGACAGGACGGACAGGGCGGACACTGTCTCGTTATGACCTGGCTTGTTGCGGGTCGACAGTGACCGCGCTACGCCAGCAACCTCCTCCTCCGCCCTAAGCCTCAACTCCTCTCTTTTGGCGCGATTAAGGTCCTCTTTTGCTTTGGCCAGGCCAACATATTGCCCCGTAGTGGGGGGACGACCGCGACCCCTCGTTTCCTTATTAGAGGTCCCCTCGGAATCGGACGAGTCACTGAGACCCCTCTTTTCCTTTTTTGAGGTCTTCTCGGAGTCCGAATCAATGCGCTTCGTCTTCCGCTTGCGCCAGAACCTACTCGACTCTTTCTCCGCTGAACAAAAGCTCATAGCCGAGTCCGACTCACCAATGCCACTCATAGCTGACCCAGAACGCACTGTTTCCAGGGACCCAGTGTCAGACTGGTCGACTGTCTCGTTAAAACTTGTTTCAACCGCCTCTTTACCACTCTCTGCCACCGGCACTTGAACCCTAGGGCTTGCCGACCGTGGCCTGAGCTCCATATGTTCCAATCGGACGAAAGGGATCTTCGCCCGTGTCTTGTCTTCTCCAAGTTGGCCCTCAGAAGAGCCGTTTGTATTTTGGCCCTGAGAAGGACCTTTATTAGGTTGGCCCTGAGAAGGGCCGTTGAGGGTTGTTTTTGTATTCCTTTCCATTTAAAATCCCACGAGTAGGGGAGACACAAACTCCCCTTGGGCAGAGATCCCCGATATCCCAAGGGGCCCTAAATACACTGCGAGGTCGGGCGGTATCGCAGGTTGGGACACTAGCGACTGATGCTCACCCCAGCCACTCCGAAGAGCACCCTAGCACGGTGTACCGCCATGCCAGAGATTGTGGATTTTTAAAATGGGGTTTACTCCCCTAGGCCCAGCCAATGAAGGCAAGGCCACCGGTCCCAAAAGTAGGTCTAAAACATGACCAGACACTACCCCGGGATAACGGTTGGTCCGACGTCGAAAAAACCGAGTGCACCTGGCACATCGCCGCACCCGTTATCCTTTTTCAAGGACAACCACATCGCAGTCCGTAAGGACGTAGTTGCCTCAACATTTCACTCTCCGAGGAGAGTAAATGTGAGCAAACTCTTACACCTACCCCTAACCCCCCCAGCCGGATATTCGCCATGGGCTGAAAGAATCTCCCGTAAGGAGAAAGTTTCAGCCAATGCCCAGGGTGCACCAGCCCAGATGCTGCGTTCTCTCCGGATCGAGATCAAGAGAGACTGCAACACCCAAGCCAACGTGGAGGAATCCGGCCTGCACCCCAACCTAACCTAACCTAACCTAACCTAACCTAACCTAACCTAACCTAACCTAACCTAACCTAACCTAACCTAACCTAACCTAACCTAACCTAACCTTTTTTTTTTTTTTTTTTTTTTTTTTTTTTTTTTTTTTTTTTTTTTTTTTTTTTTGTCAGGGTGGAAAATGCGTTACGCATGCCCCCCACCATGGGAGTGGCGGGGGGGTATGTGGGACTCACCCCTATGCGCCCCCCCTCTCAGAGCGAGAGGGGGGAGGAGCGTTACCCACTAAAAACCACCCTGGCGTACCCTCATGCCGGTTAGGCAAGACGCCGTGGTACCGCCGAAGCATTGCCCACGACGCCTACCGGCAGTCCCAGCCGACCGCTGGGGCTACCCGCGCCAAAGGAGAGAGAGGCCGAGCACGCGTGGCCTCCCTCCCAGACCGCCAAGTGGCTATCACCTACAGCGGGAAGGGGACTCCCATCCCCCGCCCGCAGCCACTAAGGATTGAGGCGGGCGGCAAAACGCCTGCGCCTCAACCCCTGCCGTCTGCGCCGGAGCGGATGCGCGAGAGGAGGCTCCTCGCGCTCACGCTCCGCCACCTCCTTCTGCGAGATGACACTTTCGCAGAAGGAGGCCACCGCCTTCCAGGACCTGTCGCTGCACAGCATTGCAGAGACAACGCTGTGCAGGGAGAGGTCCACACGCCCTATGGCCTGTGCCATGGCATCGCGTTCTGGACTCCAGCGACTGCACACCTCTAGGGTGTGCTGGGCCGTGTCATCTGGGTCCCCGCACTCATGGCACTGCGGACCAGGCTCCCTCCCAATTTTGTGCAGGTAATGACCGAAACACCCGTGTCCGGTCAATACCTGCACAAGCCTGAACGACGTAGCGCCGATCGCCCTCTCTACCCAGTTGTCCAGCGACGGGAGGATTGCCCCTATAGTACGAGTACCGTGGGGCGAATCCTCCAGGTCCTCTTTCCATCTGTCCCGCAATCGGCGCTCCGTCATTCGGCGCGTCTCCTCTACCTCCTCAGGGTCCGGGCGTTCACCTCTCGCCCGGGCCCTGGACCTAACTCGATAGGTCTCCGCCTGCACCTCTGCGTCCAGCTCCCACGGCGGTGTGCAGGCGAGGAGGCAGGCTGCCGCGTGGGCCACCGTGATGTAGGCCCTCACAATTCGGAGGGCCACAATACGTTGGGGTCTTCTCAACAAAGCCCTATTGCGGGCGGACAGCTTATCCGCCCAGATTGGGGCCCCGTAAAGGGCCATGCTCCTGGTCACTCCGGCGTAAAGGCGCCGGCACAGCGAGCCTGGCCCACCCACGTTAGGCAAAAGCCTCCCCAGCGCCGAGGCGGCGCCCACGATTCGGGGAGCAAGACGGGTGAAATGCTCCCCGAAATCCCACCTCCGGTCCAGTACAAGCCCCAAGTATTTGATGTAGGGCTTGATCTGGACCGTTTCCCCCCCCAGGGTGAGAGCTGCGCCCGCCGGCAGCCTCCACCCTCGCCCTCCGAAGACTATCGCCTCAGTCTTCGTGAGGGCCACCTTTAGGCCGAGCCGCTCAATACGGTGAATTGCCAGCTCGGCCGCCACCTCCGCCCTCCTCATGGCCTGCCTCATCTCGGTCCCGCGCACCGCCACCATGGTGTCATCTGCATAGCATATGGTGGCCGCCCGCGGGATCGATAGCCCCCTGATGGCCCAGTCGTACCCCAGGTTCCAGAGAAGTGGACCGAGGACGGAACCCTGGGGCACACCGCAGGCCATCTCCCGGAGTCCCCGACGTCCGTCCTTCCCCTCGTAGAGCACCACCCTCTCGGTAAGGTAGTGCTCCACAATCCGCCGTAAGTAGGGAGGCACTTTGTGGTATTTTAGTGCCTCCCTAATCACCCCATAGGGGAGGGTGCCAAAGGCGTTGGCGATGTCGAGCGACACCGCGACGACACCCTCCCCAATGCCCGACGCACCCTCACAGAAGTCCCTTAGGGACTTCAGCGCGTCGAGCGTGGACCGCCCCTCTCTAAATCCGAACTGTCTGTCCGAGACGTTTGGGCCGGCGGTCTCCAGGTGCTGCAGGATCCGGGAGGCCAGGATTCGCTCGTACATTTTCCCGACCTCATCCAGCAGCACAATAGGGCGGTAGGCGGACGGGCAGTCGGGGGGTCGGCCCTCCTTGCGGAGGAGGCAAAGCCTCCCCTCCTTCCAGGACCTCGGGAACTTTCCCTCCCTGAGGCAGTCATTCATGAGCTGCCTGAGGCGGCTCCCGAGGTGCTTTAGGGCTACGGCTAGGACCGTACCCGGTACTCCATCCGGGCCCGGGGCCTTTTTGCAGCCCCGGACACGGTCCGCTACCCTCTCGAACTCGTCATCGCTCACCGATGTGATGACGAGTTCGTTCTCCGGTTCCCGACGTGGCATGGACATCACGGGAGAAAGGATTGAGGGAGCCGGCGGAAAAAGCCCCTCAACGACCCTCTGCAGGACGGCAGGCTCCAGGGAGTCCATGGGGGGGGCGGTGCGCATCTTGTTTCGCACCACCCTATAGGGCCGACCCCACGGGTCCCTGTCCAGGGTGGCCAAGAACGCGGCATGTGCCTCGTCCTTGGCTTTGGCAATTGCAACCTGGAGGGCCCCTTTGGCCTCTTTTAGGGCCCCATGGAGTCCCTCCTCCTCTTCGGCGGTGTGCCGCCTGCGCCTACAGTGCTGGTAGGCACGGCGGGCACCGTTGCTGGTGGATCGCAGGGCCGCAATCTCTGCGGACCACCAGTACACCTTCCTGCGGGCAAATAGCCGCTTCACCCGAGGCATGGCCGCATCGCACACCGCCTGCAGTGCAGTGCGGAACCGGACCGCTCTTTCCTCGATACCCAGGGCGGCGGATGGGGCAGCACACCATGCCTCCACCATTGACGCCTCGTCCGCCATGGCCCTGTCTAGGTGGGACAAGGACCATTTTGGGAATCGGACTCCTCCCCTTTCTCCCCTACTTTGCCCTCCTCCTAGGGCCGGCGGTGGCTGGAACCCGCATGTGGAGACCCTCATCCTGATGTACAAGTGGTCAGAGAGGGTCTCCACGTCCTCCAGGACGCACCACTCTTCTACGCGTGCGGCAATTGCAGGGGTCGCAAACGTTATGTCCACGATCGACCCCCCCTGCCGCCGCACGCAAGTGAACGTGGTCCCCTGGTTTAGGACCTCGAGTCCTGTTGCCACCACCCAGTCCCTAAGGACCATTCCACGCGGGTCCGTGACGGGAGAACCCCATGCCGCACTCTTGGCATTGAGGTCCCCCAGGACCATTACCTGCCACGGGGCCGCCCTTCTGACGACACCCCCCAGGACCCCCAAGAACAGCTCGAACTCGGAGAGCGGCCTATTGGGGGAGAAATACACCGCTACCAGTACGGTGTCACTCCCCCATCTGGCCGCAACAAATCCCGGTCCGCTCTCCGTCATGGTCAGCGGGGGGACATCGCCCACCGCCGGCACTACTGCGGCCACCCAACCATCTGTAGACCCCACCCAGTTAGGTAAGGGGGGGACAAAATAGGGCTCCGCGACAACCGCAACGCCAATTGCCCACTCCGCCATGGTCTGCATGAGCAGATCCTGGGCTCTGGCGGAGTGATTGGCGTTCACCTGCAGGACGTCCAAATACTGGTGTGCTGGCATTTAGACGTCCATGCGGTTGTCCTCTGAGGCCTCGCCGGCGGCCCTCGCTGCGGGGTGCGTCTGGATGGAGGGACGTGAAGGACGGGGTCGCCGAATTCGTGTGTCTTTCCCCTTTATCTCAGGGGGGTGACACCTCGCCCCATTCGTCGCGTGATCTGCGGGAAGTTTGGCATGGTGGCACACTGCGCACCATGCCTTTTCTTCCCAGCAGTCCTTTGCTAGGTGTCCCTCTTTGCTGCACCGGTAACACATGTTGGACCGGTCCACGCTCGAGGGGCACAGCTCCCTGGTATGTCCAACACCCATGCACCTGTAGCACCGCATGGGTGCTGGTCCCACCGAGTTGATCCTGGCGGAAGCCCACCCCACCCGGATCCGGCCCTTTGCCAGAAGGGTCTTTGCCGCCCCCACTGGGCACTGTATAAGGGCAGACCCAGTGCCGTCATATAGGGGGCGGATATATTTCACTTTAATATTACCCTCCTGGCAGTCCCCCTCCCTGGCTACGGCTTGCGTCAGGGACTCCTTAGTCGCTGACTCATCCAGGCCGATGACTTGGAGTCCAGCCATCTTCACCGGGCGACTTATGGTGGCGACGTCCCCCACAATAGCCTGGAGCTTTGTTGCCAGGTTGTCCGCCGCTCTCCCATTGTCGTCCCCGGGGACCTCAATTACTCTAGCCCCCGTCATTGAGGTCCGCACTCTAACGTGCTGAAGGCCAACTTCGTCCAGGCTCAGGGCATTGATTGCCCTGGCCATCGTGGCCTGCAGCGTGGTGGTGGTGGCGGCTTCCTTTTTTAAAGTTACCACCACTGCAGCTGTCTTAGGGACAGACAGCGCCTTGGGCTTTGGCGCTGCCCGTCTCGATGGGGTCTTCTTTGGAGCAGGGGGTGAGGTTTTGGCCTTCCCCTTCTTCTTCCTTTTTACTACTTCCGACCACGGGACTGCCGCGGTCGGAGGTGATATTTGGCCTGAGGGGCGGGTTTCACCCTTCGAGGGCTTAGCAGCTCTCGGGGCTGGAATAGGCCTGGTGGCCGGGACGATAGTCGGCGTGGGTTGGCGGGCGGGGGCTGCCACTTTTTTGGCGGTCTTTGCCTTCTTCTTTTTTGGCCTCCCGTCACCAAGCCTGGCTCCGGCCTCAGGCTCGGGCTCAGTTGCCCTCGACTGGGTGGGTGGTGGCGGAGCAGGCATAGGGGTCTTCTCAAAAGCAGGGGCCGGCGGCCCTAGCCTAGAAGCTTTCCTGTCGGCCGCCAGCGGGGGCCGGAGGATCGGTGCCGGTGGGAGGCGCTGATTTACCTCTTCTATTCGGGCATTAATCATTGTGCCCAATGATCTAAAAAGGTCCTGCTTCATAGCATTTATGGCCTCTGTCAGCTCCGCAGTGCCAAATTGCATCTGCGGTGTGGCCGGAGCGGCCGGGACCTCCCGCTCTGAAAAGGCGGTGCGGAGCGCCTTTATTTCCTTTGAGAAGAGAGCGAGTTGCTCCCGCATCCTCTTATTATCCGCCTTTAGGATGCGGATCTCCTCGCTCTCCGTTTTTGCCTCTATGTCCTCGATCGAATTGAGGATCGTATGGCAGGCCCTGTTCATACGACCTCGGATGTCGCCTTTTATGTTTCCTGATCTCCGGGCCCCCTCCATAATGTCCCGTGCCGCCTGACGGACGGCCTCGATTGGGTCATTATAAAACATGTCCTCCAAGCCGTTCGGGTGCGAGGGTGAGACTGGGCGTGATCTTGACCGTAGTGGTGACCCGTCTCTTATGACCGTTTTTGATTTCCCCTTTTCGGGGCAAAGCTCGGGAAAGTCCCGCTGGTAGGTGCGTGTGGTATCAGAGGGGTGCTCCAATAAATATTGTCGGGCTCTTTCCCTCTCCAAACCCAACCCCACGTATGTCCTCTTGGAGTTCCCTCTGCGGGCCGTGTTCAGTTTCGACGGCAAAGGGTGGTGTTCCGCCTCCTCAAGAGACCTCTTTGAGGTTCTTTTCCTGCATTTTTGGGCATCGGTATCCAGCCCTTCACCCTCGACTACTTCTTTGCTGGTCAGGTTGACATATGGCAAAGAAGTGTCAGAGGCACCTTCCTCAAACATTTCCTCAAACAACTCGTTATCCTTTTTTCGTGCCATTTCATTGTAGTCAAAATCATCGTCAGTAACCGTTATGATAGTGCCAGGGTCGTGTTCACGGAGGTCGCCAGCTTGGCGACCTACGATGCAGCTGGTGCCCCCCCCAGAATACGAGGGGCAGCCCGCGTCCGAAGACGCGGGGAGGGATTCTCCGGTGGAACCGGTACCCTCCTGGGGTAGTAAGTTTTTAACAGACTGCATTTTTGTGACGTTTAGGGCCGCCCACAACGGCCGTTTGCGGTCTTCCTCCTACTTTCTCCCTGCAGGCGCCGCGCACCTACCGCATACAGGGGGCGCTCTTTTGGGGAGTATTTAATTCCCCAGGCCAGCGCTGGCCCTAAAAAGTGGATATCCCGCCACTGGTTCGGTGGAAAAAGTGGGAAGGATGGGAGCTGGGAAGGAATGGGAATTGGGGAAGGTGGGAAAGGGATAGGGACGTGCCGCTCTTAGTCTGGCCCCTCACCCCGAGCCTTTCCGGTATGGGTAACCCTGTCCGGTATAGCCACGGGGATCACAGAGACACGCAAGCCCCCCCACCACGGCAAGGTGGCAGCACAATCGGGGGGGAACCTAACCTAACCTAACCTAACCTAACCTAACCTAACCTAACCTAACCTAACCTAACCTAACCTAACCTAACCTAACCTTTTTTTTTTTTTTTTTTTTTTTTTTTTTTTTTTTTTTTTTTTTGCCGGGGGAAAATCCTCATGGATACCACTACGTCACGGGGATACGTGGTGGTTATGTGAGACTCCTACTCACTAAAAACCCCCGGGTGTCCCACTCGCCGCTTTGTGGCAGGGTATGAGTATCGCTTTCGCCTGCTTTCGATACCCTGCTAAGCGGTTGTCCGCTCTCCGGACCCATCCTCAGGGAGACCACCTGTTCCCTTTCACCGTCAGTGGCGTGCCGGGAACACTTGGCACGCCATCCAGCTCGAGGACCCTATTCCGGTAGACGATAGAAAGTCCCCGTTTCTATCGCCCGGAGGTCCTCACTATGGCGGCAGGCGACGGTCGTGAGCCAGTCGCCTGCGGCCCACTCTCTTGCGACGCTGTTGGGACGCACCTTCAGCGTCTTCCCTCGCTCGCTCGGCACTCTCTTTCTGCGACATCACGTCCTCGCAAAAGGAGTGAACCGCCTGCCAGGCCTGATCGCCCTCGACCATGGCCTTGACCACGGTCGGCAACGCTAGGTCCCATCCGATTACCGCGGCTAGGTTAGTGCGCGGTTCCGCCCAAACTGGACACTGCTCTAAGGTGTGCTGAGCAGTGTCCTCGGCCTCGCCACAGTCGTGACATTCCGCCGTCGGCTCTCTTCCGGCTATGCGACACAGGTATTTCCCGAAGCATCCGTGCCCCGAGAGTACCTGTGTCAGCCGAAAGGTTAAAAGGCCGTGTCCGCGGTCGAGCCAATCCGAAAGAACTGGGCGTATCGCGGCCACCGTACGAAGGCCCGCACTTGGTGCCTCCAGCCTCCCTCTCCAGCTCATAACAGCCTCGGAACGCAGTTCGTCCCGTCTTCCTTGCGTCTCCCGTGGTGTCGGCCAATGACCCCGGTTTCTTGCCTCCACTTGCCATACATAAACTTCGGCTAGGGTTCTGGCCTCCAGATCCCAGGGTATTGAACCAGCCAAAACACAAGCCGCCTCTGCAGAGACAGTTCGATAGCCCCGTATCGCTCTAATAGCCATCGCCCGCTGGGGCTTAAGCAGCAGGGCAGAGATCCGACTATTCAGGCCATCGACCCATACTGGGGCTCCATACAGGAACCTTTTTTTTTTTTTTTTTTTTTTTTTTTTTTTTTTTTTTTTTTTTTTTTTTTTTTTTTTTTTTTAAGAGGGGAAATGCATTACGCATACCACCGTACCAGGGGAAGGCACGGTGGTTATGTGGGACTCTCCGCCCATCCCCTCCCCCTGCGGGAAAGGAACGGGAAGCATACCCACTAAAACCCCTCTGATTCCGTCATTGTCATAGTCCACCGGGACGAGGGCACACCGCGAAGGCACTCTTCTACATCCCGGTGGTGACCTGGCTCAACGCCCCTTCATATTAGGGGTTTTTATACCCTTTCTCCTCATCATTCGCGCATAGAAGCCCCACGCGCGACCTCACTGACTCCGTGTGAGTAACGGGCTTCCCCTAGCCCGTCACTCGAGTCATTGTTAGGGCGGAAGTGTGAGCGCGTACGCTCGTCTTCTCCTCCCTGTGCGGCGGCTGCGGATTGTGGTAGGGGCGCTTGCTTCCCTTTCTCTTTCCGCTTCTTCCTTGAGCCCAATGACCGCCTCACAGAACTTTTGGGTGGCATCCCAGGCTCGGTCAGATGCCACCATGGCGGCGACCAGGACCGGCAATGTGAGATTGCCACCCACGGCAGTCACGAGCTCCCGTCGCTGATCCACCCACGCCGGACACTCTTCCAGCGTGTGCTGGGCGGTGTCTTCGAGGCAGCCGTCGCAGTGGTGACACACCGCAGTCAGCTCCCTTCCGATCCGGTGCAGGTACTTGCCGAAGCAACCATGCCCCGAAAGCACCTGTGACAACCGGAAGGTGAGCGCACCGTGTTCCCTGTCCAGCCACTGCGTGAGGACTGGACGTACTGCCTCTATAGTTCGGACTCCAGCACTGGGCTGTTGTAGATTATTTTGCCACAGTAGAACCATCGACCTTCGTTTCTCCTCCCTCATCGCTTCTACTTCATCCTTCAAAGGTGGGTACTGATGTTGAGCGATCTCGTTCTCACGCCACCGATAGACGGACGCAAGAACCTCCGCTTCCAGGTCCCAAGGCAGGGAGCCTGCCAGCACGCATGCCGCCTCATAGGACACCGTGCGGTACCCACGAGCAGCTCTGATGGCCATCGCTCTTTGCGGTCTATGCAAAAGTGCGATTGTCTGGCTATTCAAAGCGCCGTTCCACACTGGTGCCCCATACATCACCATCGAGCGCACAATGCCCAAGTACAGGTGCCGGCAAGCCGCTTTTGGACCGTTGACATTCGGCAGTAAGCTGCCGAGTGCGGCCGCCGCGCGCAACAACTTGGGCACTAAGCGTCGGAAATGGGTTTCGAACATCCATCGGCTGTCGAGCGTGAGTCCCAAATATTTGATTTGGGGCTCGATGTTAATTCGCACTCCACCCACTGTGATGTGCGATCCCGACGGTGGCTTGTTCCGAGGCCCGTGAAACCACAAGGCCTCGGATTTGTTTAGGGCCACTTCTAAACCAAGGGCTCGGATACGGCTGACCACTTGAGCCACTCCAGCTGTGGCAAGAATTGTGCACTCCCTGTAAGTTCTTCCCCGGGTCGTCACAAGGGTGTCGTCGGCGTAGCAGGTGACGCTAACACCGCGGAGAAGAACGCCACGTAACACCCAATCATATCCAATGTTCCACAGGAGCGGTCCAAGAACCGACCCCTGTGGAACACCGCACGAGACCGCATGGTTGTGCCACGCCTCTCGACCTCTGTAGCAGACCGACCTTCCTGATAAATAATCCGCAACTATATTCTGGAGGTAGTTCGACACCCGGTGATATCGGAGTGCTTCCCTAATGCAACTCCAAGGTAAGGTGTTAAAGGCATTGGCGATGTCAAGAGACACCGCCAAGACGACCTCACCTTGGGCAACTGCTTCCTCCGCCATCTCTTTCACTCGCAGGATCGCGTGCACAGTTGACCTGCCCTCCCGAAATCCGAACTGGTTAGCGTTTAGGTCCGGGCCGACTCTCGCTAAGTGCTTGACGAGGCGATTGGCAATAATACGCTCGAAAAGCTTCGCTGCCTCGTCAAGGAGCACAATCGGGCGGTATCCCGATGGAGAATCAGCCGGACGCCCCTCCTTCTTCAGGAGGACAAGTGAGCCAGTCTTCCACGGCTGCGGAAAGCGTCCTTGGGACAGACAGGCATCCAGTAACACTCTAATCCTCTCCTCATATACATCCGCCGCAAACACTAACACACGTCCAGGAATACCATCGGGGCCCGGGGCCGTTTTCTTGGCACGAAGTCGAAGGATCGCAGCCCCATATTCCCCAGATGATATCGGCGGTATTTCCTCCGATTCCATACAGGAACCTAACCTAACCTAACCTAACCTAACCTAACCTAACCTAACCTAACCTAACCTAACCTAACCTAACCTAACCTAACCTAACCTTTTTTTTTTTTTTTTTTTTTTTTTTTTGACAGGGTGGAAAATGCGTTACGCATGCCCCCCACCATGGGAGTGGCGGGGGGGTATGTGGGACTCACCCCTATGCGCCCCCCCTCTCAGAGCGAGAGGGGGGAGGAGCGTTACCCACTAAAAACCACCCTGGCGTACCCTCATGCCGGTTAGGCAAGACGCCGTGGTACCGCCGAAGCACTGCCCACGACGCCTTCCGGCAGCCCCAGCCAAACACCGCTGGGGCTACCCGCGCCAAAGGAGAGGGAGGCCGAGCACGCGTGGCCTCCCTCCCAGACCGCCAAGTGGCTATCACCTACGGCGGGAAGGGGACTCCCATCCCCCGCCCGCAGCCACTAAGGATTGAGGCGGGCGGCAAAACGCCTGCGCCTCAATCCCCGCCGTCTGCGCCGGAGCGGGTGCGCGAGAGGAGACTCTTCGCGCTCCCGCTCCGCAGTCTCCTTCTGCGAGATGACACACTCACAGAAGGAGACCACAGCCCTCCAGGACCTGTCGCTGCACAGCATTGCGGACACAACGCTGTGCAGGGAGAGGTCCCACTGCCCGATGGCCAGTGCCATACTGCAGCGCTCCGCACTCCAACGGTCGCACACCGCGAGGGTGTGCTGAGCCGTGTCGTCCGGATCGCCGCAGTGATGGCACTGCGGGCCGGGCTCCCTCCCAATTTTGTGCAGGTAGTGACCGAAGCACCCATGTCCGGTCAGTACCTGCACAAGCCGGTACGACGTAGCGCCGACTGCCCTCCCCAACCAGGTGTCAAACGACGGGAGGATCGCCCCTATGGTCCGAGTTCCACAGGGAGCGTCCTCCAGGTGCGCTTTCCACCTGTCCCGCAGTCGACGCTCCGTCATCCGGCGCGTCTCCTCTACCTCCTCAGGGTCCGGGCGCTCACCCCGCGCCCGGGCCCTGGACCTAACAGCGTAGGTCTCAGCCTGCACCTCCGCATCGAGCTCCCACGGCGGGGTGCAGGCGAGGAGGCAAGCCGCGGCGTGGGCCACCGTGACGTAGGCCCTCACAATACGGAGGGCCACCACCCGCTGCGGCCTCTGTAGCAGGGCCCGGTTGCGGGCGGACAGCTTGTCCGCCCATATGGGGGCCCCGTATAGAGCCATGCTCCTCGTGACGCCGGCGTACAACCGGCGGCACAAGGAGCCAGGCCCACCCACGTTCGGCAGAAGCCGACCCAGCGCCGACGCGGCGCCCACGATTCGGGGAGCAAGTTGGGAGAAATGCTCCCCGAAGTCCCACTTCCGGTCCAGAACAAGCCCCAAGTATTTGATATGGGGCTTTAGTTGGACCGGTTCCCCCCCCAGCGTGAGCGCCGCGCCCGCGCGCAGCCTCCACCCCCTCCCCCGCCCCCCGAAGACTATCGCCTCAGTCTTCGGGAGGGCCACCTTCAGGCCGAGCTGACTGATCCGGTAAATCATCAGCTCGGCCGCCGCTTCCGCCCGGCAAAGCACCTCTCTCGCCTCGGTCCCACGCACGGCCACCATTGTGTCATCTGCATAGCAGATGGTGGCCGTCCGTGGGAGCACTGCCCCCCTGATGGCCCAATCGTACCCCAGGTTCCATAAGAGTGGACCGAGCACGGAACCCTGGGGCACACCACAGGCCATCCCCGTCGACCCCCGCCGACCGTCCGCCCGCTCGTAGAGCACTACCCTCTCGGTGAGGTAGTGCTCTACGACCCGCCGCAGGTAGGGAGGCACCTCGTGATATCGAAGCGCCTCCCTTATCACCCCATAGGGGAGGGTACCAAACGCGTTGGCGATGTCGAGCGACACCGCCACTACACCCTCCCCTCTGCTCGACGCGTGCTCGCAGAAGTCCCTCAGGGACTTCAACGCGTCGAGCGTGGACCGCCCTTCACGGAACCCGAACTGTCGCTCCGACAAGTCCGGGCCGGCGGTCCCTAGGTGCTGCTGGATCCGGGAGGCCAGGATTCTCTCGAAGATCTTCCCAGCCTCATCCAGCAGCACGATGGGGCGATACGCGGACGGACTGTCCGGGGGTCGACCCTCCTTCCGCAGGAGGCACAACCTCCCCTCCTTCCACACTCTCGGGAACCGTCCCTCCCTCAGGCAATCGTCCATGATCTGCCTGAGTCGGTTCCCGAGGTGTTTTAGGGCGATGGGGAGTACCCGACCTGGTACTCCGTCGGGCCCCGGGGCTTTCTTGCAGCCCCGGAGCCGGTCCACCGCCCTCTCGAACTCGTCGTCGCTTACCGGCGCGACGACGAGTTCGGTCGGGTCCTCCAAGTCCCCCGGTGGCTCGGTCATCACCGGGGGAGTTATCGAGGGGGCTGGCGGAAACAGCCCCTCGATGACCCTCCTGAGGAGGGGGGGCTCCAGGGAGTCCATGGGGGGGGCGGTACGCATTTTGTTGCGTACCACCCTATACGGCCGCCCCCACGGATCCCGGTCCAGCGTGGCCAAGAACGAGGCGTGCGCCTCGTCCTTGGCCTTGGCTATGCCCAGCTGGAGGGCCCCCTTGGCGACTTTGAGGGCCCTGTAGAGCCCCTCTTCCTCCTCCGCCGTGTGCCGCCTGCGCCTACAGTGCTGGTAGGCGCGGCGGGCACAGTTGCTGGTGGTCCGCATGGCCGAAATTTCAGCGGACCACCAGTACACCCTCCTCCTGGAGAAGAGGCGCCGCGCCCGGGGCATAGACGCTCCGCACACAGCCTGTAGTGCGGAGCGAAACCGGCGCGCCCTCTCCTCCACTCCCGAGGCGGCGGGTGGGGCGGCACACCAGGCCTCCACCATCGCCGCCTCATCCGCCCTGGCCCTGTCCAGATGGGACAGGGACCACTTCGGGAACTCCTCCCCTCTCCCTCCTCCTCCTCCCCCCCCCCTCGGGACGGGTGGCGGCTGCCCCCCTCTGGAGACCCTCAGCCTGATATACAGGTGGTCTGAGAGGGTCTCCACGTCCTCCAGGACGCGCCAGTCGGTGAGGCGTGCGGCAATGGCAGGGGTCGCGAACGTTATGTCCACGATGGACCCCCCCTGCCGCCGCACGCACGTATTGGCGCAGCCCTGGTTCAGGACGACCAGGCCCGATGCCGCCACCCAATCCCGCAACGCCGCCCCGCGCGCGTCCGTTACGGGGGAACCCCACGCAGCACTCTTGGCGTTGAGGTCCCCCAGGACCACTGTTTGGCGCGGGGCCACCCTCCTTAACACCCCCCCAAGGACCCCCAGGTAGGCCTCAAAGTCCGCAAGCGAACTGTTGGGGGAGAAGTACACCGCCAATAGGGCGGTGTCGTTCCCCCATTTGGCCGCCGCGAACCCCAGGCCCGTTTCGAGGCCTACCAGGGGGGGACCGTCGCCGACCGCCGGAACCACTACGGCAACCCTACTGTCCGTTGACCCTACCCAATTGGGTAGGGGCGGGACAAAGTAGGGTTCCGCAACCACCGCCACGTCTATCGACCACTCCGCCATAGTCTGCATGAGCAGATCCTGTGCTCTGGCGGAGTGGTTGATGTTGGCCTGCAGGAACTCTAAATGCCGGTGTGCTGGCATTTAGAGTTCCATGCTGGTTCCCTCCTCGGCCCGGTCGGCGATATTCGTCGGGGGGGCGTTTCCACTAATACCTACAGGTGCCGCCGGGCGGGGACGCTGGGGCCTAGCGTCCCGGCCCTTGGTTTCCGGGGGGAAGCAACTCCTCCCCCCGAGGTGGTGGTCGGCCGGGAGTTTGGCCTGGGCGCAGACCGCGCACCAGGGCTTCTCCCAGCACTCGCTCATCGTGTGCCCCTTCTTAGAGCACCGGAAGCAGCAGCCGGACCGGTCCTCTTTGGAGGGGCACAGCTCCCGCGCGTGGCCGACACCAAAGCACCTGAAACAGCGCATCGGTGTCGGCCCCACCGTAGTGACCCTGGCGGAGGCCCATCCCACCAGGATCCTACCAACCTTTTTAAGGGCCAGTGCGGCCGTCACGGGGCACTGGATCAGGCACGATCCAGTGCCGTCGTATAGGGAGCGCACCGCCCCCACCCGAACCTGGGCCGCCTGGCAGCCCCCCGCAGCCGCCACGGCCTCCGCCACCGATTCTTTGCTTGCCGACTCATCAAGGCCGGCAATCTGTACGCCGGCCATTTTGACAGGCCGGCTAACATCGGCGACGTCGCCAACCAGGGCCTGAAGTCTGGCGGCTAGGGTGTCCGCCCGCGCATGGCCGTCCTCCCCGGGGACCTCTATGACCCGGGACCCGGTCATAGAAGTCCGGACCCGGACGTGCTCCAGGCCCACCTCTCTAAGACTAAGGCCGTTTATGGCCTTCGCCATGGTGGCCTGGAGGGTGGTGGTGGCGTCCTTTTTAAGTGTCACCACCACAGCCGCTGTCTTGGGGACGGCCAATTTGGCCGGGCGCGCGGCCGCCGCCTTTCTCCCTTCGAGAGAGTTCCTGCTGGGGGGAGGGGGGGGGGCTTTAGTCTTCTTCTTCCCCTTCCCCTTCCTCTTTACCACCTCCGACCACGACATGTTCGCGGGCGGAGGTGGTGCTTGGCCCGATGGGCCGGGTCCACCTTCCGAGGGCCGGGTGGCTCTCGGGGCCGGGGCGGTTTTGGCCGCCTTGGCGGGCTTCTGGGGGCGGCTGCGAGGGGCGGGGGTCGGGGCTGCCACCTTCTTGGCCGGTTTCACTTTGGCCCGGCCATCGCCGAGCCTGGCCCTGGCCTCCGGCTCCGGGGCAGGGGCCCTAACCTGGGCCGGGGGCGAAGGAGCGGCCCTAACGGCCCTATCAGCCCTAGGGGCTTCCGGGGCGGCGGCAGCGGCGGCAGCGGTGGCAGCGGCGGCAGTGGCGGCCCTCCTCTCGTGGACAAGCGGAGGACGGAGGATCGGCTCCGCCGGGAGGCGCCTGTTCACCTCCTCAATCCGGTCGTTAATCATCCGACCGAGGCTAAGGAAGAGATCTCTCTTCATCTCGTTGATGGCCTCGGTCAGTTCAACGGTTCCAAACTGAAGAGGGGCCGGAGCAGGCGCCGCCGGGATCTCGCGCTCGCTAAAGGCGGTGCGGAGCGCCTTCAGCTCCGCCGTATTGAGCGCGAGCTCCTCCCTCATCCTTTTGTTGTCCGCCTTTAATCGGCGGACCTCCTCGCTCTCGGACCGGGCCGCCTCCGCCTCGTCCATAGATCCGAGGATCGTTTGGCAGGCCCGGTACATGCGGCCTTTCACCTCCCCTTTTAGGTTGCTGGACACCCTGGCCGCCTCCAGGATGTCCTTGGCCGCCTTGCGGGCCGCGTCTAGTGGGTCAGCCTCCTCCAGACCTTCACCAACCTCCATCGCGTCGGGGGAACGCGAGCCCGAGCGGAAGCGTTGGTGATCATCGACGCTCGCCTTCCTCGCCTTCCCCTCCTTTGCCCCCTTGGGGCGGAGCTCCGGGAAGTCCCTCTGGTAGTTGACTGCGACGTCGGCCTCGGCCTCCAGCCCCTCCTCGAAGTGCGGCTCGAGGAGGTACTGCCTTGCCCTCGCCCTTGCCGCAGCCAGTCCCGCATATGCCCCCTTGGGCATGCCCCTCCGCGCCGTATTTACCTTGACGGGGACGACCACCTCGACGTCCCCCGTCTCCTCCAACGCCCTTTTTGCGGGCTGAGGCGCGTCCTCGCCCATCTCGATCGAACCGGGGTCGTCTACCTCCGACTCCGAACTGGAGTCGGAGATAACTACCCCCCCCCTCGGTAAAACCCCCCGGTTCCTTTCCTTCCTCCGTACCATTTTGTCCACATTGAATATCAATGTGCGCGATTCGGTGTCCATATCTCCAAAGCCAAGGTCGTGTTCACGAAGGTCGCCAGCTTGGCGACCTACGATGCAGCTGGTGCCCCCCCCAGAATACGAGGGGCAGCCCGCGTCCGAAGACGCGGGGAGGGATTCTCCGGTAGAACCGGTACCCTCCTGGGGTAGTAAATTTTTATCAGACTGCATTTTTGTGACGTTTAGGGCCGCCCACAACGGCCGTTTGCGGTCTTCCTCCTACTTTCTCCCTGCAGGCGCCGCGCACCTACCGCATACAGGGGGCGCTCTTTTGGGGAGTATTTAATTCCCCGGGCCCGCGCTGGCCCTAAAAAAGTGGATATCCCGCCACTGGTTCGGTGGAAAAGGGGGGAAGGATGGGAGCTGGGAAGGAATGGGAAATCGGGAAGGTGGGAATGGGATAGGGACGTGCCGCTCTTAGTCTGGCCCCTCACCCCGAGCCTTTCCGGTATGGGTAGCCCTGTCCGGTATAGCCACGAGGATCATAGAGACACGCAAGCCCCCCCACCACGGCAAGGTGGCAGCACAATCGGGGGGGAACCTAACCTAACCTAACCTAACCTAACCTAACCTAACCTAACCTTTTTTTTTTTTTTTTTTTTTTTTTTTTTTTTTTTTTTTTTTTTTTTTTTTTTTTTTTTAAGAGGGGAAATGCATTACGCATACCACCGTATCAGGGGAAGGCACGGTGGTTATGTGGGACTCTCCGCCCATCCCCTCTCCCTGTGGCAAAGGGACGGGAAGCATACCCACTAAAACCCCTCTGGTTCCGTCAGTGTCATGGTCCACCGGGATGTGGGCACACTATAAAAGCACTCTTCAACGTCCCGGTGGTGACCTGGCTCAACGCCACTTTCTCTTGAGGGTTTTAACGCCCTATTGACGGCTTCGTTCGCGCACGTAAGACTCAGGCGCGACCTCGCTGACTCCAAGTGAGTAACGGGTTTCCCCTAGCCCGTCACTCGAGTCATTGTTAGGGTGGAAGTGTGAGGGCGTACGCTCGTCTTCTCCTCCCTATGCGGCGGCTGCGGATTGTGGTAGGAGCGCTTGCTTCCCTTTCTCTCTCCGCCTCTTCTTTGAGCCCAATGACTGACTCACAAAACTTTTGAGTGGCATCCCAAACTCGGTCCGTTGCCACCATGGCGGCGACTAGGACCGGTAGAGAAAGATTGCCACCTACGGCAGTCATGAGCTCCCGGCGCTGATCCACCCACGCCGGACACTCTTCCAGCGTGTGCTGGGCGGTGTCTTCGGGGCAGCCGTCGCAGTGGTGACACACCGCAGTCAGCTCCCTTCCGATCCGGTGTAGGTACTTGCCGAAGCAACCATGCCCCGAAAGCACCTGCGACAATCGGAAGGTGAGCGCACCGTGTTCCCTGTCCAGCCACTGCGTGAGGACTGGACGTACTGCCTCTATAGTCCGAACCCCGGCAATGGGCTGTTGTAGCTTGTTCTGCCACAATTGCACCATCGACTTACGGTTCTCCTTTCTCATTGCCTCTACTTCCTCCTTTGACGGAGGGTGCTGATGTTGGGCAATCTCACTGTCCCGCCATCGATGGACTGATGCGAGGACCTCCGCCTCTAGGTCCCAAGGCAGGGAGCCTGCCAGCACGCATGCCGCCTCATAGGACACCGTGCGGTACCCCCGGGCGACTCTGATGGCCATCGCCCTTTGCGGTCTATGCAGAAGTGCGATTGTCCGGCTATTCAGAGCGCCATTCCACACTGGTGCTCCGTACAGCGCCATCGACCGCACAATGCCCAAGTACAGGTGCCGGCAAGCCGCCTTTGGACCGTTGACATTCGGCAGTAAGCTGCCGAGTGCGGCCGCCGCGCGCAACAGCTTGGGCACTAAACGTCGGAAGTGGGTTTCAAACGTCCATCGGCTGTCGAGAATGAGTCCCAAATATTTAATTTGAGGCTCTATGTTGATTCGCACTCCACCCACTGTTATGTGCGAGTCTGAGGGTGGCTTGTTCCGAGGCCCGTGAAACCACAAAGCCTCGGATTTGCTTAGGGCCACTTCTAAGCCAAGCACTCGGATACGGCTCACCACTTGAGCCACTCCAGCTGTGGCAAGAATTGCACACTCCCTGTATGTTCTTCCCCGGGTCGTAACAAGAGTGTCGTCGGCGTAGCAGGTAACGCTAACACCGCGGAGAAGAACGCCACGCAACACCCAATCATATCCAATATTCCACAGGAGCGGTCCAAGAACCGACCCCTGTGGAACGCCACACGAGACCGCATGGTTGTGCCATGCTTCACGACCCCTGTAGCAGACCGACCTTCCTGACAGGTAATTTGCTACTATAGCCTGGAGGTAGTTCGGCACCCGGTGATACCGCAATGCCTCCCTAATGCAACTCCAAGGTAGAGTGTTAAAGGCATTGGCGATATCAAGAGACACCGCCAAGACGACTTCACCTTGGGCAACTGCTTCCTCCGCCATCTCTTTTACTCGCAGGATTGCGTGCACGGTTGACCTGCCCTCCCGAAATCCGAACTGATTAGTGTTTAAGTCCGGGCCGACTCTCGCTAAGTGCTTGACGAGGCGATTGGCAATAATACGCTCGAAAAGCTTCGCTGCCTCGTCAAGGAGCACAATCGGGCGGTACCCTGATGGTGAATCGGCCGGACGCCCTTCCTTCCTCAGCAGGACCAGTGAGCCAGTCTTCCACGACTGTGGAAAGCGTCCCTGGGAAAAACAAGCATCCAGTAGGGCTTTAACCCTCTCCTCGTACGCATCCGCAGCAAGCACCAACGCACGTCCAGGAATACCATCAGGGCCTGGGGCCGTTTTCTTTGCACGAAGCCGAAGGATCGCAGCCCCATATTCCCCAGCGGATACCAGTGGTATTTCCTCAGATACGGAGGTAGCCTCGTTCGTTATTGCCGGAGCCATCGTTGGAGGCCTATGCTCCTCCCTATGCGGGAAAAGTGCCTCCACCACAGCTACCACAACCTGAGGCTGGAGACTCTGCGTCAAAGGGGGTGCCCACGGTCGAAGTTTCCCTCGCACCATGCGATAGGGGCGACCCCAAGGATCTCGATTCAGAGTCTCCAGCATTTCTGCCCTAGCTCCATCTCTTGCTTCGCTGATGGCGATGCGAAGCGTATATTTTGCCAGCTTGTAGGCGTCGCGTAGTGTTGTCTCAGCATCCTCATCACGGCGTCTTCTCCGGCGTTGCCTCTGGTACTGGCGTCTGGCAGCTACACACGCAGTGCGCAGCTCAGAAATTTCGGCAGACCACCAGTACACCTGCCTTCTCCGCGGTTGAGGACCCTGACGTGGCATGGATGCATCACAGACCCGAGTCATTGATTCGCGTAAAGCCGCAGCCTCCTCATCGACACTAATAACATTCTCTGTGGGCGACCACGTCTCAACCAGGGAAGCTTCAATGAGAATTTCCCTGTCGAGACGCTTGACTACCCACCGAGGGCCGTCACCAGGCAGCCGGGCATGTACCGACCGAATCGGAGCCGCACTGGATGAAGACACGCTGAAACGGATGTAAAGGTGGTCCGATAGTGTCTCTACATCCTCCGCGACCTGCCAACCGTGAACCCGGCATGCCAACGCAGGGCTAGCAAACGATAGATCCACAATGGAGCTACCCTGGGGTCGGACGCAGGTTGGCTGGGAACCTCGATTCAGAAGACAAAGGCCCGCCGTTAACGCCCACTCCTCCAGTACTGTCCCCCTTGCATCAGTAACTGGACAACCCCAGGCAGAGCTCTTGGCGTTAAAATCACCCATTACCAGTACTGGATGAGGGTGACTTCTGCCAATAAGGGTCTCCACCTGACCAAGGAGACTTTCGAACTCGGCAAGACTTTTGCTTGGGGGACAGTACACACCAACCGTCAAAATTCCGTCTACCAAGGCCGCAACGCAGCCACGACCTTTTTGCACTTTTTCCAGCGATGGAGAGCCAGCAGCACTAGGCACAATGATAGCGACCAGGCCGTCTTCGTCTCCTATCCAGTCATCCCTGTTAGCTATAAAATAGGGCTCCGTGACTACGGCCACCTGAGTCAGCCACTCAGCCATGCTCTGCAGAAGCAGATCTTGGGCCCGGGCACTATGGTTAATGTTGGCTTGTAGAACTTGTAGGGCCATTATCGTTGGTTGTAGGTGTGTCCGTCTCCATTGAAACCTCTGCAGGCAACTGACGTCTCGTCTGTGACCGTAGTACCGTCCTTCTCCTGCCATTTGTTGAAGTGGGGGCGAAACAAGACTTGCTCCCCAAAACATGGTCAGCTGGTTTATTAACTAGAGCACAAATCGAACACTTTGGTTTGGCCAGGCATTCGTTCGATTTGTGCCCAGGATTTCCGCAGCGGAAACAATCCTGGCTCCTGTCAATGTCTGCACTACACTGCGCTTTTACGTGCCCGATCTGGAGACATCGGAAGCACCGCAGAGGCCTGGGTTCAAGAACTTTAACCGAGGCCGATACCCACGACAGCATGAGACGGCCCGCAGCTGCAATCCGTTTGGCAGCTGCCACCGGGCAGAGAACCCAAGCATGCCCCACGCCGAATGGGTCCGCGACAATCCCACCGCATTTTAGGTTTTCTTTTGTGCAGCTCCCTGCCTCAGCAACTGCATTAAGGACCTCTTCCACAGTGATGGAGTCATCTAGCCCAGAGATTTTAATCTCCGTGCTTTTGACTGGCCTGGAGACGTGGGCTATGTCTGAGCTAATCACCTGCCCCAGCTTCTCGGCTAGCGCGTCAGCTTGAGGACCACTATCCGCACCCATCACTTCGAACATACGCGCTCCAGTGGCGCACACGCGAAAACGGACCCCACTCCTGATCCCGAGGTCAGGTAGGCTGATTTTCGCCTTAGCCTCTGCAATAACACTATCGTAGGTTACACTCTTTGCGATTGATTACGGCGTCAGTGTAACCACGACGGCAGCCGACCTCGGGGAGCTGAGTCTTGCTGGTCTCGGAGCAGCAGTGGCGCTTTTACGAGGACCCTGCTTAGCACGCATTTTGGTTCTGAGCCCTTTCTTCACCACCTCGTTCCAAGGCAGTTCTATCGGCTGGGTTGAGGTTGATGGCTCCACGGGCTGAGACGTCAGAGGCAGGGGTCGGAGCTCTGCTGCCCTCTCGCGAGGAGTACCGACTGATTTTTGTCCCACCTTTTCCGCCTTGTTCTTCTTCTTCTTTTTCCCTTTGCGCGGCTTTGGAGCCTCTGGACCTCCAGGACTGTCCTGACCTAAAATAGCCACCTTATTCAGGCCCTTCGCCGTAACAGAACTTGGAGCAGATGATGGCCCGGGAGAGATCCCGGGGAGTTCGCTGGCCCGCCTGTCAGCTGCCAGTGGAGGGCGTAGTCGCTTCTCAGGCAGCAACCTATCCTGAAGAGCCTCAAACCTGGCATTCACCATTGTGCCCACCTGGCAAAGGATATTCCGCACTAGCTCCTCAGTATCTGGAGGTTTCTGTACCGGCTGACTAGGCAGAACCACAGTAGTCGGCTGACTTGGCCGATCAAAGCGCTCCCGCATTTCCTCTACCTCGTTTCGGAGCTGTGCGACTTCAAATTGCAGGCGAGTGTTGTCCGCCTGCAGCCCTCTAGTCTCTTCGGATGTGCAGCGGCTCTGTAAGATCAGAGCAACTTTGCTGATCTCATCCGCAGCATCTTTTAGAGAGCGAACGAAACCTCCTTTGAGATTTTTCGAGGTGACAGCAACCTTCCTGATAATATTGATATTATCTTCTATCGTCCGGCTTAAGGAGGTTGCTGTCTGGAAGTCATCTCCATTTGAAGAGGACTCCGACAAAGAAAGGGTCCTGGTACGGGCCCTGACCTCTCGAGAGGCTGCAGTGACCTCAGCCTCTGCCCTCCGCAACTCCTCCTCCCTCTCCGCTTCTATGAGCGCCAACTTAGCCTTGGCTAGGCCAACGTAGTGGCCTGTAGTTGGCGGTCGTCCTCGTCTTTTCCGCATTGTAGGACTCACAACCCCATCCAGACTTGTTTCTGGGTCCGAGCCTCCATTGTTTATGTACCGCCGTTCTTTAGTCCTGAGACTGGTCTCCGGCAGTGACTCAACGCTGTGCATAGAGTCACTATCTCCCTCCTCACTACCGTCTATCAACTTTTTGTTTTTTTTGTTTTTCATAAATTCCATACTTGATCCCACGAGTATGGGGGAAATTGGTCAATCCAGAGGGTGCCCCCTGCAACTGGACAAGCCTATTCACGCCAGAGAGTCGGCCGGTTCTCTGACGGTGCAAGCACTAATGACTGACTACCTCACAGTCATGCATCCCCTCACGGTGCTGCGCCGCTTGGGATTGAGGGATTTTTTAGTGAGGTTTTCTTCCTCTCGACCCGGCCGATAAAGGCAAGATCCTCGGCCCGCTGAAGCCGCGAGACGTGATCCACGACACTCCGAACGGGAAACGAGTTGGTCCGACGTCGACTAAAGCCGAATGCACCTGGCATATCGCCGCACCCGTTGAACCTCTCTCAAGGACAACCCACACAACTGTTGCATCAACAGCCTACTCTCCGAGGAGAGTAACAAGGAGCAACCTCCACAACCAACGCGCTCTTTTCGGGAGTATTTAGATCCCGAGGCCTGCGCTGGACCTGTTGAGTGGTTATCCCGCCACTTGTTCGGTTACCCAACCCCCCCGCCGGATATTTGCCATGGGCCGAAAGAATCTCCCATAAGGAGAAAGTTTCAGCCAATGCCCAGGGTGCACCAGCCCAGAAGCTGCGTTCTCTCCGGATCAAGATCAAGAGAGACTGCAACCCCCAAGCCAACGTGGAGGAATCCGGCCCGCACCCCAACCTAACCTAACCTAACCTAACCTAACCTAACCTAACCTAACCTAACCTAACCTTTTTTTTTTTTTTTTTTTTTTTTTTTTTTGACAGGGTGGAAAATGCGTTACGCATGCCCCCCACCATGGGAGTGGCGGGGGGGTATGTGGGACTCACCCCTATGCGCCCCCCCTCTCAGAGCGAGAGGGGGGAGGAGCGTTACCCACTAAAAACCACCCTGGTGTACCCTCATGCCGGTTAGGCAAGGCGCCGTGGTACCGCCGAAGCACTGCCCACGACGCCTTCCGGCAGCCCCAGCCAAACACCGCTGGGGCTACCCGCGCCAAAGGAGAGGGAGGCCGAGCACGCGTGGCCTCCCTCCCAGACCGCCAAGTGGCTATCACCTACGGCGGGAAGGGGACTCCCATCCCCCGCCCGCAGCCACTAAGGATTGAGGCGGGCGGCAAAACGCCTGCGCCTCAATCCCCGCCGTCTGCGCCGGAGCGGGTGCGCGAGAGGAGACTCTTCGCGCTCCCGCTCCGCAGTCTCCTTCTGCGAGATGACACACTCACAGAAGGAGACCACAGCCCTCCAGGACCTGTCGCTGCACAGCATTGCGGACACAACGCTGTGCAGGGAGAGGTCCCACTGCCCGATGGCCAGTGCCATACTGCAGCGCTCCGCACTCCAACGGTCGCACACCGCGAGGGTGTGCTGAGCCGTGTCGTCCGGATCGCCGCAGTGATGGCACTGCGGGCCGGGCTCCCTCCCAATTTTGTGCAGGTAGTGACCGAAGCACCCATGTCCGGTCAGTACCTGCACAAGCCGGTACGACGTAGCGCCGACTGCCCTCCCCAACCAGGTGTCAAACGACGGGAGGATCGCCCCTATGGTCCGAGTTCCATAGGGAGCGTCCTCCAGGTGCGCTTTCCACCTGTCCCGCAGTCGACGCTCCGTCATCCGGCGCGTCTCCTCTACCTCCTCAGGGTCCGGGCGCTCACCCCGCGCCCGGGCCCTGGACCTAACAGCGTAGGTCTCAGCCTGCACCTCCGCATCGAGCTCCCACGGCGGGGTGCAGGCGAGGAGGCAAGCCGCGGCGTGGGCCACCGTGACGTAGGCCCTCACAATACGGAGGGCCACCACCCGCTGCGGCCTCTGTAGCAGGGCCCGGTTGCGGGCGGACAGCTTGTCCGCCCATATGGGGGCCCCGTACAGAGCCATGCTCCTCGTGACGCCGGCGTACAACCGGCGGCACAAGGAGCCAGGCCCACCCACGTTCGGCAGAAGCCGACCCAGCGCCGACGCGGCGCCCACGATTCGGGGAGCAAGTTGGGAGAAATGCTCCCCGAAGTCCCACTTCCGGTCCAGAACAAGCCCCAAGTATTTGATATGGGGCTTTAGTTGGACCGGTTCCCCCCCCAGCGTGAGCGCCGCGCCCGCGCGCAGCCTCCACCCCCTCCCCCGCCCCCCGAAGACTATCGCCTCAGTCTTCGGGAGGGCCACCTTCAGGCCGAGCTGACTGATCCGGTAAATCATCAGCTCGGCCGCCGCTTCCGCCCGGCAGAGCACCTCTCTCGCCTCGGTCCCACGCACGGCCACCATTGTGTCATCTGCATAGCAGATGGTGGCCGTCCGTGGGAGCACTACCCCCCTGATGGCCCAATCGTACCCCAGGTTCCATAAGAGTGGACCGAGCACGGAACCCTGGGGCACACCACAGGCCATCCCCGTCGACCCCCGCCGACCGTCCGCCCGCTCGTAGAGCACTACCCTCTCGGTGAGGTAGTGCTCTACGACTCGCCGCAGGTAGGGAGGCACCTCGTGATATCGAAGCGCCTCCCTTATCACCCCATAGGGGAGGGTACCAAACGCGTTGGCGATGTCGAGCGACACCGCCACTACACCCTCCCCTCTGCTCGACGCGTGCTCGCAGAAGTCCCTTAGGGACCTCAACGCGTCGAGCGTGGACCGCCCTTCACGGAACCCGAACTGTCGCTCCGACAAGTCCGGGCCGGCGGTCCCTAGGTGCTGCTGGATCCGGGAGGCCAGGATTCTCTCAAAGATCTTCCCAGCCTCATCCAGCAGCACGATGGGGCGATACGCGGACGGACTGTCCGGGGGTCGACCCTCCTTCCGCAGGAGGCACAACCTCCCCTCCTTCCACACTCTCGGGAACCGTCCCTCCCTCAGGCAATCGTCCATGATCTGCCTGAGTCGGTTCCCGAGGTGTTTTAGGGCGATGGGGAGTACCCGACCTGGTACTCCATCGGGCCCCGGGGCTTTCTTGCAGCCCCGGAGCCGGTCCACCGCCCTCTCGAACTCGTCGTCGCTTACCGGCGCGACGACGAGTTCGGTCGGGTCCTCCAAGTCCCCCGGTGGCTCGGTCATCACCGGGGGAGTTATCGAGGGGGCTGGCGGAAACAGCCCCTCAATGACCCTCCTGAGGAGGGGGGGCTCCAGGGAGTCCATGGGGGGGGCGGTACGCATTTTATTGCGCACCACCCTATACGGCCGCCCCCACGGATCCCGGTCCAGCGTGGCCAAGAACGAGGCGTGCGCCTCGTCCTTGGCCTTGGCTATGCCCAGCTGGAGGGCCCCCTTGGCGACTTTGAGGGCCCTGTAGAGCCCCTCTTCCTCCTCCGCCGTGTGCCGCCTGCGCCTACAGTGCTGGTAGGCGCGGCGGGCACAGTTGCTGGTGGTCCGCATGGCCGAAATTTCAGCGGACCACCAGTACACCCTCCTCCGGGAGAAGAGGCGCCGCGCCCGGGGCATAGACGCTCCGCACACTGCCTGTAGTGCGGAGCGAAACCGGCGCGCCCTCTCCTCCACTCCCGAGGCGGCGGGTGGGGCGGCACACCAGGCCTCCACCATCGCCGCCTCGTCCGCCCTGGCCCTGTCCAGATGGGACAGGGACCACTTGGGGAACTCCTCCCCATTCCCTCCTCCTCCTCCTCCTCCCCCCCCCCTCGGGACGGGTGGCGGCTGCCCCCCTCTGGAGACCCTCAGCCTGATATACAGGTGGTCTGAGAGGGTCTCCACGTCCTCCAGGACGCGCCAGTCGGTGAGGCGTGCGGCAATGGCAGGGGTCGCGAACGTTATGTCCACGATGGACCCCCCCTGCCGCCGCACGCACGTGTTGGCGCAGCCCTGGTTAAGGACCACCAGGCCCGATGCCGCCACCCAATCCCTCAACGCCACCCCGCGCGCGTCCGTTACGGGGGAACCCCACGCAGCACTCTTGGCGTTGAGGTCCCCCAGGACCACTGTTTGGCGCGGGGCCACCCTCCTCAACACCCCCCCAAGGACCCCCAGGTAGACCTCGAAGTCGGCCAGCGGCCTGTTGGGGGAGAAGTACACCGCCAATAGGGCGGTGTCGTTCCCCCATTTGGCCGCTGCAAACCCCAGGCCGGTCTCGAGGCCCACCAGGGGGGGGCCGTCGCCGACCGCCGGAACCACTACGGCAACCCTACCGTCCGTTGACCCTACCCAATTGGGTAGGGGTGGAACAAAGTAGGGTTCCGCGACCACCGCCACGTCTATCGACCACTCCGCCATGGTCTGCATGAGCAGATCCTGTGCTCTGGCGGAGTGGTTGATGTTGGCCTGCAGGAACTCCAAATGCCGGTGTGCTGGCATTTAGAGTTCCATGCTGGTTCCCTCCGCGGCCCGGTCGGCGACATTCGTCGGGGGGGCATTCTCATTGGTCACCGGTGCCGTTGGGCGGGGACGCTGGGGTCTAGTGTCCCGGCCTTTGGTTTCCGGGGGGAAACAACTCCTCCCCCCGAGGTGGTGATCGGCCGGGAGTTTGGCCTGGGCGCAGACAGCGCACCAGGGCTTCTCCCAGCACTCCTTCATTGAGTGCCCCTTCCTGGAGCACCGGAAGCAGCACCCGGTCCGGTCGTGCTGCGAGGGGCACAGCTCCCGCGTATGGCCGACACCGAAGCACTTAAAACATCGCATCGGCGTCGGCCCCACCGTAGAGACCCTGGCGGAGGCCCAGCCCACCAGGATCCTACCCGCCCTCTTTAGGGCCAGCGCAGCCGTCACGGGGCACTGGATTAAGACCGACCCAGTGCCGTCGTACAGGGCGCGCACAGCCCCCACCCGCACCTGGGCCGCCTGGCAGCCCCCTACGGCTGCCACGGCCTGCGCCACTGACTCCTTTGTCGCCGACTCGTCGAGGCCGGCAATTTGTACGCCGGCCATTTTGACGGGTCGGCTGACGTCAGCGACGTCGCCCACCAGGGCCTGCAGCCTGGTGGCCAGGGCATCTGCCCTAGCTGAGCCGTCCTCCCCGGGGACCTCTATGACCCGGGACCCAGTCATAGAGGTCCTGACCTTTACGTGGTCCAGGCCAACTTCTTTGAGGCTAAGGCCGTTGATGGCTCTAGCCATTGTGGCCTGGAGGGTGGTGGTGGCGTCCTTCTTTAAGGTCACCACCACCGCCGCCGTCTTTGGGACGGCTAGCTTGGCCGGGCGCGCGGCCGCCGCCTTTCTCCCTTCATGGGAGTTCCTGCTCGCGGGAGGGGGGGAGGCTTTAGCCTTTTTTTTCCCCTTGCCCTTTCTCTTTACCACCTCCGACCACGACACGTTCGCGGGCGGAGGTGGTGCTTGGCCCGATGGGCCGGGTCCACCCTCCGAGGGCCGGGTGGCTCTCGGGGCCGGGGCGGCTTTGGGCGCCTTGGCGGGCTTCTGTGGGCGGCTAGGAGGGGCAGGAATTGGGGCCGCCGCCTTCTTGGCCGGTTTCACCTTTGGCCGGCCATCGCCGAGCCTGGCCCTGGCCTCCGGGTCCGGGGCAGGGGCCCTAACCTGGGCCGGGGGCGGCGGAGCGGCCCCTACGGCCCTTTCAGCCCGCGGAGCTGTCGGGGCAGCGGCAGCGGCGGCTCGCCTCTCGTGGGCAAGCGGGGGGCGGAGGATGGGCTCCGCTGGTAGGCGCCTGTTCACCTCCTCTAATCGGGCATTTACCATATTGCCCAAGGAGAGAAACAGGTCGCGTTTTATCTCCTGTAGTGCCTCCGCCAAGTCCGCTGCACCAAGTTGCTGGGGCGGAGGAGCCTGGGTCTCTCGCTCGGAAAACGCTGTGCGGAGCGCCTTCACCTCATATTCACAAAGAGCGAGTTGCTCCCGCATCCTTTTGTTATCCGCTTTAAGGATACGGATCTCCTCGCTCTCTGTTCTGGCGGCCTCGATGTCATTCATCGCCTTTCTGATCCGGTCACAGGCCCGGTTTATTCGGCCCCACACATCTCCCTTCAAATTTTTGGAACGTCGGGCGTCTTCCAGTATGTCCATTGCCGCCAGGCGGGCGGCCAGGATAGGTTCGGTGAAAGCCCGACCTTCCACATCGTCCGGTTGCCGGGGAGAGCACGCGCGCGAACGCGACCGCGATCGCGATCGTGGCTTGGCTCCATCCACTGCTTTCCTCCGCGTTTTCCCCCCATTGTTCTCCTTAGAGCGGAGCTCGGGGAATTTCAGTTTATAAGTTGCCGCGGCATCAGCTACCTCCTTTCTGTAGTTGGCCGCGGCATCAGCTACCTCTCCACTCTGGTTGGGCCCCAGTTCGAGAAGCTTGGCCCTGGCTGCAGCCACCCCTGCATATGGCCCCTTGGTCTTACCGCGACGGGCTGTATTATATTTCGGAGGCCTTGTTTCCTCCTCTTCCCCTTCATGTGACCTTTTATTGGTCTGAAGTCCCACGTCATCCAGTTCAATCGAGCGCCGATCGTCGGTTTCCAGATCAGAGCTGGAACTGGAGCTTCCGCTTGCGTTTGCCTTGTTAGCGGAGCCTGCCTCTGTCTTCTTACGCGAACCTCCGCAAGGCAGATGCACTGACGGCAGAGAGCAGTCAGAGACATCAAACTCCTCCTCAAAATACTCGGTTTCCTTTTGACGAGCCATTGTCATAAATCTTTCCGTGTCCTTCTCAGTGTCCATATGTCCGTTGCCTAGGTTGTGTTCACGAGAGCCGGCAGAATGCCGGCCCACGATGCAGCTGTTGCCCCCCCCAGAATACGAGGGGCAGCCCGCGTCCGAAGACGCGGGGAGGGATTCTCCGGTGGAACCGGTACCCTCCTGGGGTAATAAATTTTTCGCAGACTGCATTTTTGTGTTGTTTAAGGCCGCACACAACGGCCGTTTGCGGTCTTCCTACCACAGTCTCCCTGCAGGCGCCGCGCACCTACCGCATACAGGGGGCGCTCTTTTGGGGAGTATTTAGTTCCCCGGGCCCGCGCTGGCCCTGAGAAGTGGATATCCCGCCACTGATTCGGTGGAAAAGGGAAAAGGATGGGAATTGGGAAGGAATGGGAAATCGGGAAGGTGGGAATGGGATAGGGATGTGCCGCTCTTAGTCTGGCCCCTCACCCCGAGCCTTTCCGGTATGGGTAGCCCTGTCCGGTATAGCCACGGGGATCATAGAGACACGCAAGCCCCCCCACCACGGCAAGGTGGCAGCACAATCGGGGGGGAACCTAACCTAACCTAACCTAACCTAACCTAACCTAACCTAACCTTTTTTTTTTTTTTTTTTTTTTTTTTTTTTTTTTTTTTTTTTTATAGAGGGGAAATGCATTACGCATACCACCATGCCTGGGGTAGGCACAGTGGTTATGTGGGACTCTCCCCCTGCCCCTTCCCCCTGCGGGAAAGGAACAAGAGTCCTACCCACTAAAACCACCTCTTTGTTCCTTCTGGTCGCCGAGCTGCCGGGATACGGGTGCGCCGGAACAATCTTCCGCGTCTCGGCATGATGGCGAATGGCCCTGGACTTGGCCCCTTCTTGTATTAGGTCATTAACCTCTTCACTGCTTAAGTCGCGTTACAAAACACGCGCTGTACTACAAGCGAGCTTACATGTTGACCGATTGACATCCCCGAGTCAGTCGCTCTTAGCTCGGAATTAGGGCAGGCTGCGAAGCGTACGCTCGTCGCCTGCGCCCGGTTCTCTTTCGGCGAATGAGGTCCGAGGATTGTTCCTCGCGTAACCTCTCTGCCCCTTCTTTTTCTTCTAATACGGCCTCGCTAAATGCAAAGACCGCCTTCCACGCAACCTCGTGATCAGCCATGGCTCTTATTATGGCAGGTAGACTGAGGTCAGTGCCAATAGCCCCTGTGAGCTCTTGTCGCTCTGCCGTCCAGGCGGGGCATTCTTCTAGCGTATGCTGGGCTGTGTCGTCCGAGCATCCGTCGCAGTGATGGCACCTCGCTGTCTGCTCCCTTCCGGCTATCCGATGCAGATATCTCCCAAAGCACCCATGCCCCGAGAGTATCTGCGTCAGCCGGAAGGTCAGTGTTCCGTGAGCTCGATCCAACCACTTTTTTAGGATCGGACGGATTGCTTCCACCGTTCGCATGCCCGCACTTGCTTGCGCCAGTCTCAACTCCCACTCTGAAACTAGTTCAAGGCGAATGATGTTCCTCTGCGCCTCGACTTCACTGGGAGCAGGTCGATGTCCCCGACTTTTGTGAGACTCTTCGCGCCAGAAGTAAATCTTGGCTAGTGCTCGAGCTTCCAATTCCCATGGTAGGGTTCCGGCCAGCACACAGGCTGCCTCATGGGAAATGGTGCGATAGCCCCTTATTATTCTTATCGCTACAACTCTTTGGGGAGCGCGAAGTAGAGCCACATTTCGTCTGTTTAGTGCGTCCGCCCAAACTGGGGCACCGTAAAGTGCCATTGACTTTACGACTCCTTCGTATAGGCGTCGGCATGAGCCCTTTGGGTTTCCCGTGTTAGGTAATAGACGCCCTAAGGCAGCTGCTGCTCCTGTCAGTTTCGGTGCCAGTTGCTGAAAGTGTGCCTCGAAGGTCCATCGGCTATCAAGGACGATACCGAGGTATCGCATGGTCTTCTCGACTTTGATGGATACACCACCTACAATAAGTTGTGCGCCTGTCGGAGGTGCCTGACGAGGCCCATGGAAACATAGGGCTTCGGACTTGTTTAGAGCCACCTCAAGCCCCAGTGTCCGTATCCTTCCAACAACCTGTGAGACTGCTGCAGTGGCAAGGATCGATGCTTCTCTGAAGGTCGCTCCCCGCGCCGTTAAAAGTGTATCGTCTGCGTAGCATGTTAGCTCGACTCCTGGGAGATTTCTACCCCGCAACACCCAGTCATAGCCAATGTTCCACAGGAGCGGCCCAAGGACTGATCCCTGTGGAACACCGCACGACATTGGGGTGCTCTTCCACCCTTCCCTGCCTGGATAGGTGACTTCCCTATCGGAGAGGTAGGCTGATACTATCTTGCGCAGGTGCTGTGGGACTCGGTGATAGCGTAGGGCTTCTATTATGCAAGTCCAGGGAAGGGTGTTAAAAGCGTTGGCGATGTCCAAGGACACCGCCAGAACGACTTCTCCTCTGGAAATTGCCTCTTCCGCAAGCACCTTGACTCGCATTATAGCACCAACAGTTGACCGGCCACAGCGGAAGCCAAACTGGTATTCGGCCAGATCTGGGCCAACTCGCATCAGGTGCTTGACGAGGCGTGTGGCAATGATTCGCTCAAAGAGTTTGCTCGCCTCGTCAAGCAGCACAATAGGCCTGTATCCCGATGGGGAATCCGCTGGGCGTCCTTCTTTTGCTATTAATACTAGGCGGCCGGATTTCCATTGTTTTGGGAACCTTCCCTGCTCCAGGCATGCACTAAACACAGCGAGGACCCAAGGCTCAAGTGCACTAATGGCACCAACCCACGCACGACCTGGGATGCCGTCAGGCCCCGGTGCAGTGTTTTTGGTTTTGAGCCGAAGTACGGCAGCTCCTAGTTCGCCTTGGGTGACCGGTGGTACCTCTTCTTCTCCAGAAATTCCAGCAGAGGCTAGAGCCATGTTCGGAGGCTCAAAATTGTTTCTGGCCGGAAACAAAGCCGTAACCACCCTCTCAAGCAACTCTGGTTGAAGATTTTGCGTTAGTGGGGGGGCCCAGGGGCGCAGTTTCGCCCTTACCATCTTGTACGGCCGGCCCCACGGATCGCTGTTTAGGGTCTCCAACATTGATTTTTCAGACTCCTCCTTTGACTTTAGAATCGCCACTTTTAGCTGGTTCTTTATTTCCACGTACGCGGCATACAGTTCTTCTTCCACGGTTCTATCTCTTCTCCGGCGTCTTCTATGACGTGTGTATTGGCGTCTCGCGGCTACACATAGTCGCCGTAAGTTAGCAATATCCTCAGACCACCAATACACCTGTCGCTTAGAAGGCTGCTGCTTGACCCGCGGCATCGCAAAGTCACATATTCTCGTCATTGCAAGACGAAGACGCTCCGCTTCTTGTTCACAGTCTGCCGGTTGAATAGGTTCTGCCGCCCACGCCTCAACTAAGGCAACTTCCTTCAGGGCTTCCCCATCCAGTCGTTTAACAGCCCACCGGGGTTGAGCTTTACCAATGTGGGGACTTTGAGTGTTCGAGGGCGCCGAGAGAGGCAAGACGTCGTATCGGATATACCGGTGGTCCGATAGCGTCTCCACATTTTCCAGCACCTCCCAGCCCTGAACCCGCGATGCAAGGGTGGCACTCGCAAAAGTTACGTCAACAATTGAGCCACCTTGTTGCCGAATGCATGTTTCCACCGAGCCTCGGTTTAGGATAACAAGTCCAGCGGCTGTCACCCACTCCATAAGAGAATCTCCTCTCGCGTCCGTAGATGGAGAACCCCATGCTGTAGATTTAGCATTGAGATCTCCAGCCACGAGTACCGGCGTTGGATGCTGTTGGCCGATGAAGGCGCCAATTTCATCTAGATACCGCTCAAATTCAGCCAAACTGCGGTTGGGCGAGAAATAGGTGCCTAATACAAAAAAGGTGTTAATTAGGCCAGCAACATAGCCTCTTCCTCTAAAGACCTTTTGAAAGGGTGGGGAACCGGCGGAGGTTTGGGACACTAATGCAACCAATCCCTCTGTGTCCGCCACCCAGTTGTCCCTTGGTGGGACGTAGTACGGCTCGGCCAGTATTGCACAATGGATCCGCTGTTCTGCCATACTCTGGAGCAGGAGATCCTGCGCCCGAGCACAGTGGTTAAGATTGGCTTGCAGGAGTTGTAGGGCCATTATTGTTTAGATTCGGTGGGTCCGTCTCCATAGCAACTGCTAAAGACATCTGAGGTGTCGACTGTGGCTGCCACCCAGTGTTTCTCCTTCCATTTTTTGGGGCTGGGGCGGAGCAAACCCTGCCCCCCAGTCGATGGTCCGCCGGTTTTTTGGCTGCAGCACAAACGGAGCAGTGCGGCTTAGCCGAACACTCCCTGGATTTGTGGCCAGGTGTTCCACAGCGATAGCACTCCTGGCTTCTATCGACCTCCGCCTTGCATTGTGCCTTCACGTGTCCTCTCTGCAAGCATCGGAAACAGAGCAGAGGCTTAGGCTCCAGAAGCTTGACGGAGGCAGATACCCACGACAACATCAGGCGTCCTTTTGCAGAAATTGCTTTAGCAACTGCTACCGGACAGTCGACCCAGATATGTCCCACACCAGATGGATCCTTAACGACCCCACCGCTTTTGAGGCTTTCTTTGGGACAGCTCCCAGCTTCAGCAACCGCATTCATCACCTCCTCAACAGAAATAGAGTCATCCAGGCCGGAGATTTTAATTTCCGTGGTCTTGACTGGCCTGGAGATGCGGGCTATTTCCGGGCTAAGGACCTGTCCCAGTTTTTTAGCCAGCGCGTCAGCTTGCGAGCCGGTGTCCGCGCCCATAACTTCAAACATTCGCGCTCCCGTGGCACACACGCGAAAGCGAACCCCACTTTTAATGCCAAGTTCCGGCAGACTGATCTTGGCCTTTGCCCCTGTAATCACACTATCATAAGTGACGCCTTTTTCTATGGCCTCCGGTGTTAATGTGACAACTACTGCCGCTGACTTTGGAGAGCTAACTCTCACAGGTTTCGCAGATGCAGTTTTAGGACCCTGTTTCGCCGTCTTTTTCCTTTTTAATCCTTTCTTGACCACGTCGGTCCACTGCAGTTCCTTCGGTTGAGCTTGGTTCATCTGCTCCATGGGCTGGGACACCGGTGGCAGAGCTCGAGGCTCTGCTATTCTCTCACGAGGAGTACCCACCGAGCTTTGCCCCGTCTTTACCGGCTTTTTCTTCTTCCCCTTTCGAGGCTTCGGAGCTTCCGGTTCCACAACAACGACCTGCGTTGGAGCAGCCGTTTTCTTAAGCCCCTTTCTCAACGCTGGAATTGGAATAGGGGCAGTCGAAGGCCCAGGCAGAATCTCAGGAAGCGCATCGGCCCGCCTGTCCGCTGCTAATGGAGGCCGGAGTCGTTTCTCGGGCAGCAACCTATCCTCGAAAGCCGCAAACCTGGCATTAACCATGGTTCCCACCTGGCAGAGGATAGACCGCACCAGGTCTTCAGTGTCCATCGGCTTTTGCACGGGCTGAGCCTGCTGTGCAACTGCAGCCTGCTGTGTGGGCCGGTTAAAGCGGTCCCTCATCTCAGCCACCTCTTTACGGAGTTCCTCAACTTCGGATTGAAGGCGAGCGTTACTCGCCTGCAGACCTCTTGTTTCTTCAGACGTGCATCGGCTCTGAAGAATCAAGGTAGCCTTACTGATTGAGTCCGCAGCGTCTTTTAACGCACGGACGAACCCACCCTTGAGATTTTTGGAGTTGCTTGCTACTTTCCTGATAATCTCAACATTATCTACAATAGCCTGGTTCAGGTCTGTAGCCGTCTGAAATTCGTCTCCAGTTGCAGACGACTCCGATAGATTAAGGGCTCTGGCACGAGCCCGGGTCTCTCGAGAGGCTGCAGTGACCTCCATCTCTGCCCTCAGCAGCTCCTCCTCTCTCTCGGCCTGAACAAGCGCCAGTTTAGCCTGAGCTAGGCCAACATATTGGCCTGTAGTTGGCGGTCGCCCTCGTCTTTTCCGCAAACTTGGGCTCGAAGCCCCCTGCAGACTCATTTCTGGGTCTGAGCCACCTCCAATGTCCTTAGACCGCCGTCCTGTAGTCCTAAGACTGTTATCCGGCAGCGACCCTACGCTGAGCGTTGAGTCACTCTCATCCTCCTCACTATCATCCACCTTCATTTTTGGTTGTTTTTGTTTTTTTGAAATATCCATACTTAAACCCACGAGTATGGGGGAAATTGGTCAATCCAGAGGGTGCCCCCTGCAACTGGACAAGCCTATTCACGCCAGAGAGTCGGCCGGTTCTCTGACGGTGCAAGCACTAATGACTGACTACCTCACAGTCATGCATCCCCTCACGGTGCTGCGCCGCTTGGGATTGAGGGATTTTTTAGTGAGGTTTTCTTCCTCTCGACCCGGCCGATAAAGGCAAGATCCTCGGCCCGCTGGAGCCGCGAGACGTGATCCACGACACTCCGAACGGGAAACGAGTTGGTCCGACGTCGACTAAAGCCGAATGCACCTGGCATATCGCCGCACCCGTTGAACCTCTCTCGAGGACAACCCACACAACTGTTGCATCAACAGCCTACTCTCCGAGGAGAGTAACAAGGAGCAACCTCCGCAACCAACGCGCTCTTTTCGGGAGTATTTAGATCCCGAGGCCTGCGCTGGACCTGTTGAGTGGTTATCCCGCCACTTGTTCGGTTACCCAACCCCCCCCCGCCGGATATTTGCCATGGGCTGAAAGAATCTCCCATAAGGAGAAAGTTTCAGCCAATGCCCAGGGTGCACCAGCCCAGATGCTGCGTTCTCTCCGGATCGAGATCAAGAGAGACTGCAACACCCGAGCCAACGTGGAGGAATCCGGCCTGCACCCCAACCTAACCTAACCTAACCTAACCTAACCTAACCTAACCTAACCTAACCTAACCTAACCTAACCTAACCTAACCTTTTTTTTTTTTTTTTTTTTTTTTTTTTTTTTTGTCAGGGTGGGAAATGCATTACGCATGCCCCCCACCATGGGAGTGGTGGGGGGGTATGTGGGACTCACCCCTATGCGCCCCCCCTCTCAGAGCGAGAGGGGGGAGGAGCGTTACCCACTAAAAACCACCCTGGCGTACCCTCATGCCGGTTAGGCAAGACGCCGTGGTACCGCCGAAGCACTGCCCACGACGCCTTCCGGCAGCCCCAGCCAAACACCGCTGGGGCTACCCGCGCCAAAGGAGAGGGAGGCCGAGCACGCGTGGCCTCCCTCCCAGACCGCCAAGTGGCTATCACCTACGGCGGGAAGGGGACTCCCATCCCCCGCCCGCAGCCACTAAGGATTGAGGCGGGCGGCAAAACGCCTGCGCCTCAATCCCCGCCGTCTGCGCCGGAGCGGATGCGCGAGAGGTGACTCTTCGCGCTCACGCTCCGCGGTCTCCTTCTGCGAGATGACACACTCGCAGAAGGAGACCACAGCCCTCCAGGACCTGTCGCTGCACAGCATTGCAGACACAACGCTGTGCAGGGAGAGGTCCCACTGCCCGATGGCCAGTGCCATAGTGCAGCGCTCCTCACTCCAACGGTCGCACACCGCGAGGGTGTGCTGAGCCGTGTCGTCCGGATCGCCGCAGTGATGGCACTGCGGGCCGGGCTCCCTCCCAATTTTGTGCAGGTAGTGGCCGAAGCACCCATGTCCGGTCAGTACCTGCACAAGCCGGTATGATGTAGCGCCGACTGCCCTCCCCAACCAGGTGTCAAAGGACGGGAGGATCGCCCCTATGGTCCGAGTTCCATAGGGAGCGTCCTCCAGGTGCGCTTTCCACCTGTCCCGCAGTCGACGCTCCGTCATCCGGCGCGTCACCTCTACCTCCTCAGGGTCCGGGCGTTCACCCCGCGCCCGGGCCCTGGACCTAACCGCGTAGGTCTCAGCCTGCACCTCCGCATCCAACTCCCACGGCGGGGTGCAGGCGAGGAGGCAAGCCGCGGCGTGGGCCACCGTGACGTAGGCCCTCACAATACGGAGGGCCACCACCCGCTGCGGCCTCTGTAGCAGGGCCCTGTTGCGGGCGGACAGCTTGTCCGCCCATATGGGGGCCCCGTACAGAGCCATGCTCCTCGTGACGCCGGCGTACAACCGGCGGCACAAGGAGCCAGGCCCACCCACGTTCGGCAGAAGCCGACCCAGCGCCGACGCGGCGCCCACGATTCGGGGAGCAAGTTGGGAGAAATGCTCCCCGAAATCCCACTTCCGGTCCAGGACTAGCCCCAAGTATTTTATGTGGGGCTTTAGCTGGACCGATTCCCCCCCCAGAGTGAGCGCCGCGCCCGCCGGCAGCCTCCACTCCCTCCCCCGCCCCCCGAAGACTATCGCCTCAGTCTTCGGGAGGGCCACCTTCAGGCCGAGCTGACTGATCCGGTAAATCATCAGCTCGGCCACCGCTTCCGCCCGGCAAAGCACCTCTCTCGCCTCGGTCCCACGCACGGCCACCATTGTGTCATCTGCATAGCAGATGGTGGCCGTCCGTGGGAGCACTACCCCCCTGATGGCCCAATCGTACCCCAGGTTCCATAAGAGTGGACCGAGTACGGAACCCTGGGGCACACCACAGGCCATCCCCGTCGACCCCCGCCGACCGTCCGCCCGCTCGTAGAGCACTACCCTCTCGGTGAGGTAGTGCTCCACGACCCGCCGCAGGTAGGGAGGCACCTCGTGATATCGAAGTGCCTCCCTTATCACCCCATAGGGGAGGGTGCCAAAGGCGTTGGCGATGTCGAGCGACAGCGCCACTACACCCTCCCCTCTGCTCGACGCTTGCTCGCAGAAGTCCCTGAGGGACTTCAGTGCGTCGAGCGTGGACCGCCCCTCACGGAACCCGAACTGTCGCTCCGACAAGTCCGGGCCGGCGGTCCCTAGGTGCTGCTGGATCCGGGAGGCCAGGATTCTCTCGAAGATCTTCCCGGCCTCATCCAGCAGCACGATGGGGCGATACGCGGACGGACTGTCCGGGGGTCGGCCCTCCTTCCGCAGGAGGCAGAGCCTCCCCTCTTTCCACACTCTCGGGAACCGTCCCTCCCTCAGGCAGTCGTCCATGATCTGCCTGAGTCGGTTCCCGAGGTGCTTTAGGGCGATGGGGAGCACCCGGCCTGGTACTCCGTCGGGCCCCGGGGCTTTCTTGCAGCCCCGGAGCCGGTCCACCGCCCTCTCGAACTCGTCGTCGCTTACCGGCGCGACGACGAGTTCGGTCGGGTCCTCCAAGTCCCCCGGTGGCTCGGTCATCACCGGGGGAGTTATCGAGGGGGCTGGCGGAAACAGTCCCTCGATGACCCTCCTGAGGAGGGGGGGCTCCAGGGAGTCCATGGGGGGGGCGGTGCGCATTTTATTGCGCACCACCCTATACGGCCGCCCCCACGGATCCCGGTCCAGCGTGGCCAAGAACGAGGCGTGCGCCTCGTCCTTAGCCTTGGCTATGGCTAGCTGGAGGGCCCCCTTGGCGACTTTGAGGGCCCTGTAGAGCCCCTCTTCCTCCTCCGCCGTGTGCCGCCTGCGCCTACAGTGCTGGTAGGCGCGGCGGGCACGGTTGCTGGTGGTCCGCATGGCCGAAATTTCAGCGGACCACCAGTATACACTCCTCCGGGAGAAGAGGCGTCGCGCCCGGGGCATGGACGCTCCGCACACAGCCTGCAGTGCGGAGCGTAACCGGCGCGCCTTCTCCTCCACTCCCGAGGCGGCGGGTGGGGCGGCACACCAGGCCTCTACCATCGCCGCCTCATCCGCCCTGGCCCTGTCCAGATGGGACAGGGACCAACCTAACCTAACCTAACCTAACCTAACCTAACCTAACCTAACCTAACCTAACCTTTTTTTTTTTTTTTTTTTTTTTTTTTTTTTTTTTTTTTTTTTTTTTTGACAGGGTGGAAAATGCGTTACGCATGCCCCCCACCATGGGAGTGGCGGGGGGGTATGTGGGACTCACCCCTATGCGCCCCCCCTCTCAGAGCGAGAGGGGGGAGGAGCGTTACCCACTAAAAACCACCCTGGCGTACCCTCCTGCCGGTTAGGCAAGGCGCCGTGGTACCGCCGAAGCACTGCCCACGACGCCTACCAGCAGCCCCAGCCGACCGCTGGGGCTACCCGCGCCAAAGGAGAGAGAGGCCGAGCACGCGTGGCCTCCCTCCCAGACCGCCAAGTGGCTTTCTCCTACAGCGGGAAGGGGACTCCCATCCCCCGCCCGCAGCCACTAAGGATTGAGGCTGGCGGCAAAACGCCTACGCCTCAACCCCCACCGTCTGCGCCGGAGCGGATGCGCGAGAGGAGACTCCTCGCGCTCACGCTCCGCCACCTCCTTCTGCGAGATGACACTTTCGCAGAAGGAGGCCACCGCCTTCCAGGACCTGTCGCTGCACAGCATCGCGGAGATGACACTGTGCAGGGAGAGGTCCAACCGCCCTATGGCCAGTGCCATGGCTCCGCGCTCCGAACTCCAGCGACTGCACACCTCTACGGTGTGCTGGGCCGTGTCGTCTGGGTCCCCGCACTCATGGCACTGCGGGCCAGGCTCCCTCCCAATTTTGTGCAGGTAATGACCGAAACACCCATGTCCGGTCAATACCTGCACAAGCCGGTACGATGTAGCGCCGACTGCCCTCTCTAACCACTTATCCAGGGACGGGAGGATCGCCCCTATGGTTCGGGTACCATAGGGGGAGTCCTCCAGGTCCTCCTTCCATCTATCCCGCAGTCGGCGCTCCGTCATCCGGCGCGTCTCCTCCACCTCCTCCGGGTCCGGGCGTTCACCTCTCGCCCGAGCCCTGGACCTGACTCGGTAGGTCTCCGCCTGCACCTGTGCGTCCAACTCCCAGGGCGGGGTGCAGGCGAGGAGGCAGGCCGCGGCGTGGGCCACCGTCATATAGGCCCTCACTATCCTGAGGGCCACCACCCGCTGAGGTCTTCTTAGCAGAGCCCTGTTGCGGGCTGACAGCTTGTCAGCCCAGATTGGAGCCCCGTAAAGGGCCATACTCCTTGTCACGCCAGCGTACAGACGCCGGCACAGGGATCCCGGCCCACCCACATTAGGCAAAAGCCTTCCCAGCGCCGAGGCGGCACCCACGATCCGGGGAGCAAGACGGGTGAAGTGCTCCCCGAAATTCCACCTCCGGTCCAGTACAAGCCCCAAGTATTTGATGTGGGGCCTGATCTGGACCGTTTCCCCCCCCAGGGTGAGAGCTGCGTCCGCCGGCAGCCTCCACCCTCGCCCTCCGAAGACAATCGCCTCAGTCTTCGAGAGGGCCACCTTAAGGCCGAGCTGCTCAATGCGGTGAATTGCCAGCTCGGCCGCCACCTCCGCCCTCCTCATGGCCTCCCTCAACTCGGTCCCGCGCACGGCCAACATGGTGTCATCTGCATAGCAGATGGTGGCCGCCCGCGGGAGCGACAGCCCCCTGATGGCCCAGTCGTACCCCAGGTTCCAGAGAAGAGGACCGAGGACGGAACCCTGGGGCACACCGCAGGCCATCTCCTGGACCCCCCGACGTCCGTCCTTCCCCTCGTAGAGCACTACCCTCTCGGTAAGGTAGTGCTCCACGACCCGCCGTAAGTAGGGAGGCACTTTGTGGTATCTTAGTGCCTCCCTAATCACCCCATAGGGGAGGGTGCCAAAGGCGTTGGCGATGTCGAGTGACACCGCGACGACACCCTCCCCTCTGCCCGACGCATCCTCACAGAAGTCCCTTAGGGACTTCAGCGCGTCGAGCGTGGACCGCCCCTCTCGAAACCCGAACTGTCTGTCCGAGACGTTCGGGCCGGCGGTGTCCAGGTGCTGCAGGATTCTGGAGGCCAGGATACGCTCAAAAATTTTCCCGGCCTCATCCAGCAGCACTATGGGGCGGTAGGCGGACGGACAATCGGGCGGTCTACCCTCCTTGCGGAGGAGGCAGAGCCTCCCCTCCTTCCATGGCCTCGGGAACTTACCCTCTCTCAGGCAGTCGTCCATGAGCTGCCTGAGGCGGCCCCCGAGGTGCTTCAGGGCTATGGGGAGGACTCTACCCGGCACTCCATCCGGGCCCGGGGCCTTTTTGCAGCCCCGGAGACGGTCCACCACCCTCTCGAACTCGTCATCGCTCACCGGTGCGATGACGAGCTCGTCCTCCAGTCCCCGACGTGGCATAGCCATGACTGGAGGGATGACTGTAGGGGCTGGTGGAAACAGTCCTTCAATCACCGACTGCAGGAGGGCGGGCTCCATGGAGTCCATGGGGGGGGCGGTGCGCATCTTATTTCGCACCACCCTGTAGGGCCGCCCCCACGGGTCCCTGTCCAGGGTTGCCAAGAACGAGGCATGCGCCTCGTCCTTGGCCTTGATGATTGCCACCTGGAGGGCCCCCTTAGCCTCTTTGAGGGCCCCATGGAGCCCCTCCTCCTCTTCGGCGGTGTGCCGCCGGCGCCGGCAGTGCTGGTACGCATTGCGGGCGCGGTTGCTGGTTGTCCGCAGGGCCGCAATCTCTGCGGACCACCAGTACACCTTCTTCCGAGCGAAGAGCCTCTTCACCCGGGGCATGGCCGCTCCGCACACCGCCTGCAGCGAAGAACGAAACCGGGCTGCCCTCTCTTCGACGCCGAGAGCGGCGGGTGGAGCCGCACACCAAGCTTCCACCATCGCCGCCTCGTCTGCCATGGCCCTGTCGAGATAGGACAGGGACCATTTGGGAAACTCTCCCCATCGTCCTCCTCGCCCCCCTCGCGGAACAGGTGGCGGCTGGACTCCTCTTCTGGAGACCCTCATCCGGATATATAAATGATCGGAGAGGGTCTCCACGTCCTCAAGGACGCGCCAATCCATCACTCGTGCAGCTATAGCAGGGGTCGCAAACGTTATGTCCACGATAGACCCCCCTTGCCGCCGCACGCAGGTGTTGGCGCTGCCCTGGTTGAGGACCACTAAGCCCTGCGCCGCCACCCAGTCCTCGAGGACCGTCCCGCGCAGGTCCGTGATGGGGGCACCCCATGCTGTGCTTTTGGCATTGAGGTCCCCCATGACCATAACTTGATGCGGTGCAGCCCTCCTTACGACCCCCCCCAAGACATCCAAAAACACGTCAAAATCGGATAACGGCCTATTTGGGGAGAAGTACACCGCAACTATTATGGTGTCGCTCCCCAGTTTGGCCGCCACGTGTCCTGGGCCGCTCTCGACTCTCGTCAAGGGGGAGAAGTCGCCGACCGATGGCACCACTACGGCCACCGCACCGTCCGTCGCTCCTACCCAGTTAGGTAGCGGGGGGACGTAGTACGGCTCTGCCACCACAGCAACGCCAATTGACCACTCCGCCATGGTCTGCATAAGCAGATCCTGCGCTCTGGCAGAGTGGTTGGCGTTGACCTGCAGAAGATCCAAATGCGGGTGTGCTGACATTTAGGTCTCCATGCAGGTCACTTCCGGGGCCCGGTCGGCAGCTGCTGCCGAGGGAGCTGGGGGGCGAGCTCGCTGAGGCCTCGCGTCCCTTCCTCTTGTTTCGGGGGGGGAGCAGGTTTTCCCTCCCATCACATGGTTGGCCGAGAGTTTGGCATGGTGGCACACTGCACACCAAGCCTTCTCCCAGCAATCCCCAATCTTGTGCCCCTCTTTGCTACACCGGAAGCAGAGTGCACTCCGGTCCACGTTCGAGGGGCACAACTCCCTCGAATGACCGACACCTAGGCACTTGAAGCAGCGCATCGGTGTCGGTCCCATAGTCGTGACCCTGGCAGACGCCCACCCCACCAGGATCCGGCCGGCCTTCCTCAGCGCCACTGCGCTTTCCACGGGGCACTGGACAAAAACGGATCCAGTGCCGTCGTGTTGAACGCGCACAGCCCCCACCTTCACTTGGGCAGCCTGGCAACCCCCCGCATTGGCGACGGCCAGTGCCACCGACTCTTTTGTAGCCGACTCGTCCAGGCCGGCGATTTGCATGCTGGCCATCTTGACGGGCCGGCTTACGTGGGCGACATCCCCCACTATCTCCTGCAGCTTGCCTGCCAGGATGTCAGCCATCTTCTTACCCTCTTCCCCGGGGACCTCGATCACCCTGGAACCCGTCATCGAGGTCCGGACTTTAACATGTTGCAGGCCTACCTCCTGCAGACTAAGGCCATTAATGGCCTTAGCCATGGTGGCCTGCAGAGTGGTAGTGGCACCCTTTTTGAGAGTGACCACTACCGCTGCCGTCTTCGGGATGGACAGCGCCTTGGGTTTAGGCACTTTTTTCCTCGCAGGAATATTCTTCTCCGGGGGTGGAGAGGCCTTGGCCTTCCCCTTCTTCTTCCGCTTTACCACCTCGGACCACGATTCTTTTGCGGGAAGAGTAGGGTCGGGTCCTCCCTCTGAGGATCGAACGGCTCTCGGGGCCGGGGTAGGTCTGGTTACCGCGGCGGCAGTCTCCGTGGGTTGGCGGGTGGAGGCTGCCACTTTTTTGCCAGTCTTTGGCTTCTTCTTCGGCCTCCCGTCGCCCAGTCTGGCCCTGGCCTCTGGCTCCACTGCCTTCGCCTGGGCAGGGGTCGGTGGGGCCGGCCGTGCCATTCTTGGCTGTGAGGGGCTCGGCATGGCGGGCGGTGCTGCCCTCCTGTCAGCCGCCAGCGGGGGGCGGAGGATTGGCACTGGTGGAAGGCGCTGATTAATATCTTCCAGGCGGGCGTTAATCATGTTCCCCAAAGAGAGGAACAGATCTCGCTTCATAACATTAATGGCCTCCGTTAGCTCCGCCGTGCCAAACTGCATTGGTACTTGGGCCGGGGCCGCCGGGACCTCCCGCTCTGAGAAGGCTGTGCGGAGCGACTTTACTTCAGCGACGAAGAGAGCGAGTTGTTCCCGCATCCTTTTATTATCCGCCTTTAGGATGCGGATCTCCTCGCTCTCTGTCCTGGTTTCAATTTCATCCAAGGAGTTGAGGATCGTATGGCACGCCCGATTCATACGACCTCGTATGTCCCCCTTAATATTCCCAGATCTTCTGGCCCCTTCCAAAATGTCCCGAGCCGCCTGACGGACTGTCTGGACCGGGTCGGTGTAAGCTTGATCCTCCGAGACTTCCGGGATCAAGGGAGAGTTCGGGCGCGAGTGCGACCGCGACCGCGATTTGTCTCGATCAGCTACCTTCTTTTTTTTCTTCCCCCCATTGTTCTTCTGGCGGAGCTCAGGAAAGTTCAACTTATAGCTGGCCGCGGCACCAGCTACCTCTCTTCTATAGTTAGCCGCCGCATCAGCTGCCTCCCCACTCTGGTCGGGCCCCAGTTCTAAGAGCTTAGCCCTGGCCGCAGCCAACCCCGCATAAGCTCCTTTAAACTTGCCTCGACGGGCTGTATTGAACTTTACTGGCCTCTTTTCCTCCCCCTCTTCCTCATAACATCTTTTAGAGGTCTGGGGACCTCCGTCATCAGTTTCCATCCAGCGCCGATCATCGGTTTCCAGATCGGAGCCGGAACTGGAGTTTCCATTTTCGCTTGGCTTGGCGGCAGAGCCTGCCCCGCCAGTCATATGCACAGACGGCAGAGAGGAGTCAGAGGCATCCAACTCCGCCAACATCTCCTCGAAATTCTCGTTGTCCTTTTGTCGAGCCATGGTCCTAAATCTTTCTGTGTCGTTATCAGTGTCCGTAATGTGTTTGCCAAAGTCGTGTTTACGAAGGTCGCCAGCTTGGCGACCTACGGTGCAGTGGTTGCCCCCCCCAGAATACGAGGGGCAGCCCACGTCCGAAGACGCGGGGAGGGATTCTCCGGTTCCGGAGGAACCGGTACCCTCCTGGGGTAATAAATTTTTGCCCGCCTGCATGTTTGTGCTGTTTAAGGCCGCACACAACGGCCGTTTGCGGTCTACCTCCTTCGTTCTCCCTGCAGGCGCCGCGCACGTACCGCTTACAGGGGGCGCTCTTTTGGGGAGTATTTAGTTCCCCGGGCCCGCGCTGACCCTTGAAAGTGGATATCCCGCCACTGATTCGGTGGAAAAGGGGAAAGGATGGGAACTGGGAAGGAATAGGAAGTCAGGAAGGTGGGAATGGGAAGGGATCGTGCCGCTCTTAGTCTGGTCCCTCACCCCGAGCCTTTCCGGTATGGGTAACCCTGTCCGGTATAGCCACGGGGATCACAGAGACACGCAAGCCCCCCCACCACGGCAAGGTGGCAGCACAATCGGGGGGGAACCTAACCTAACCTAACCTAACCTAACCTAACCTAACCTAACCTTTTTTTTTTTTTTTTTTTTTTTTTTTTTTTTTTTTTTTTTTTTTTTTTTTTTAAGAGGGGAAATGCATTACGCATACCACCGTATCAGGGGAAGGCACGGTGGTTATGTGGGACTCTCCGCCCATCCCCTCTCCCTGTGGCAAAGGGACGGGAAGCATACCCACTAAAACCCCTCTGGTTCCGTCAGTGTCATGGTCCACCGGGATGTGGGCACACTATAAAAGCACTCTTCAACGTCCCGGTGGTGACCTAGCTCAACGCCACTTTCTCTTGAGGGTTTTAACGCCCTATTGACGGCTTCGTTCGCGCACGTAAGACTCAGGCGCGACCTCGCTGACTCCAAGTGAGTAACGGGTTTCCCCTAGCCCGTCACTCGAGTCATTGTTAGGGTGGAAGTGTGAGGGCGTACGCTCGTCTTCTCCTCCCTATGCGGCGGCTGCGGATTGTGGTGGGAGCGCTTGCTTCCCTTTCTCTCTCCGCCTCTTCTTTGAGCCCAATGACCGACTCACAAAACTTTTGAGTGGCATCCCAAGCTCGGTCCGTTGCCACCATGGCGGCGACTAGGACCGGTAGAGAAAGATTTCCACCTACGGCAGTCATGAGCTCCCGGCGCTGATCCACCCACGCCGGACACTCTTCCAGCGTGTGCTGGGCGGTGTCTTCGGGGCAGCCGTCGCAGTGGTGACACACCGCAGTTAGCTCCCTTCCGATCCGGTGTAGGTACTTGCCGAAGCAACCATGCCCCGAAAGCACCTGCGACAATCGGAAGGTGAGCGCACCGTGTTCCCTGTCCAGCCACTGCGTGAGGACTGGACGTACTGCCTCTATAGTCCGAACCCCGGCAATGGGCTGTTGTAGCTTGTTCTGCCACAATTGCACCATCGACTTACGGTTCTCCTTTCTCATTGCCTCTACTTCCTCCTTTGACGGAGGGTGCTGATGTTGGGCAATCTCACTGTCCCGCCATCGATGGACTGATGCGAGGACCTCCGCCTCTAGGTCCCAAGGCAGGGAGCCTGCCAGCACGCATGCCGCCTCATAGGACACCGTGCGGTACCCCCGGGCGACTCTGATGGCCATCGCCCTTTGCGGTCTATGCAGAAGTGCGATTGTCCGGCTATTCAGAGCGCCATTCCACACTGGTGCCCCGTACAGCGCCATCGACCGCACAATGCCCAAGTACAGGTGCCGGCAAGCCGCCTTTGGACCGTTGACATTCGGCAGTAAGCTGCCGAGTGCGGCCGCCGCGCGCAACAGCTTGGGCACTAAACGTCGGAAGTGGGTTTCAAACGTCCATCGGCTGTCGAGAATGAGTCCCAAATATTTAATTTGAGGCTCTATGTTGATTCGCACTCCACCCACTGTTATGTGCGAGTCCGAGGGTGGCTTGTTCCGAGGCCCGTGAAACCACAAAGCCTCGGATTTGCTTAGGGCCACTTCTAAGCCAAGCACTCGGATACGGCTCACCACTTGAGCCACTCCAGCTGTGGCAAGAATTGCACACTCCCTGTATGTTCTTCCCCGGGTCGTAACAAGAGTGTCGTCGGCGTAGCAGGTAACGCTAACACCGCGGAGAAGAACGCCACGCAACACCCAATCATATCCAATATTCCACAGGAGCGGTCCAAGAACCGACCCCTGTGGAACGCCACACGAGACCGCATGGTTGTGCCATGCTTCACGACCCCTGTAGCAGACCGACCTTCCTGACAGGTAATTTGCTACTATAGCCTGGAGGTAGTTCGGCACCCGGTGATACCGCAATGCCTCCCTAATGCAACTCCAAGGTAGAGTGTTAAAGGCATTGGCGATATCAAGAGACACCGCCAAGACGACTTCACCTTGGGCAACTGCTTCCTCCGCCATCTCTTTTACTCGCAGGATTGCGTGCACGGTTGACCTGCCCTCCCGAAATCCGAACTGATTAGTGTTTAAGTCCGGGCCGACTCTCGCTAAGTGCTTGACGAGGCGATTGGCAATAATACGCTCGAAAAGCTTCGCTGCCTCGTCAAGGAGCACAATCGGGCGGTACCCTGATGGTGAATCGGCCGGACGCCCTTCCTTCCTCAGCAGGACCAGTGAGCCAGTCTTCCACGACTGTGGAAAGCGTCCCTGGGAAAAACAAGCATCCAGTAGGGCTTTAACCCTCTCCTCGTACGCATCCGCAGCAAGCACCAACGCACGTCCAGGAATACCATCAGGGCCTGGGGCCGTTTTCTTTGCACGAAGCCGAAGGATCGCAGCCCCATATTCCCCAGCGGATACCAGTGGTATTTCCTCAGATACGGAGGTAGCCTCGTTCGTTATTGCCGGAGCCATCGTTGGAGGCCTATGCTCCTCCCTATGTGGGAAAAGTGCCTCCACCACAGCTACCACAACCTGAGGCTGGAGACTCTGCGTCAAAGGGGGTGCCCACGGTCGAAGTTTCCCTCGCACCATGCGATAGGGGCGACCCCAAGGATCTCGATTCAGAGTCTCCAGCATTTCTGCCCTAGCTCCATCTCTTGCTTCGCTGATGGCGATGCGAAGCGTATATTTTGCCAGCTTGTAGGCGTCGCGTAGTGTTGTCTCAGCATCCTCATCACGGCGTCTTCTCCGGCGTTGCCTCTGGTACTGGCGTCTGGCAGCTACACACGCAGTGCGCAGCTCAGAAATTTCGGCAGACCACCAGTACACCTGCCTTCTCCGCGGTTGAGGACCCTGACGTGGCATGGATGCATCACAGACCCGAGTCATTGATTCGCGTAAAGCCGCAGCCTCCTCATCGACACTAATAACATTCTCTGTGGGCGACCACGTCTCAACCAGGGAAGCTTCAATGAGAATTTCCCTGTCGAGACGCTTGACTACCCACCGAGGGCCGTCACCAGGCAGCCGGGCATGTACCGACCGAATCGGAGCCGCACTGGATGAAGATACGCTGAAACGGATGTAAAGGTGGTCCGATAGTGTCTCTACATCCTCCGCGACCTGCCAACCGTGAACCCGGCATGCCAACGCAGGGCTAGCAAACGATAGATCCACAATGGAGCTACCCTGGGGTCGGACGCAGGTTGGCTGGGAACCTCGATTCAGAAGACAAAGGCCCGCCGTTAACGCCCACTCCTCCAGTACTGTCCCCCTTGCATCAGTAACTGGACAACCCCAGGCAGAGCTCTTGGCGTTAAAATCACCCATTACCAGTACTGGATGAGGGTGACTTCTGCCAATAAAGGTCTCCACCTGACCAAGGAGACCTTCGAACTCTGCAAGACTTTTGCTTGGGGGACAGTACACACCAACCGTCAAAATTCCGTCTACCAAGGCCGCAACGCAGCCACGACCTTTTTGCACTTTTTCCAGCGATGGAGAGCCAGCAGCACTAGGCACAATGATAGCGACCAGGCCGTCTTCGTCTCCTATCCAGTCATCCCTGTTAGCTATAAAATAGGGCTCCGTGACTACGGCCACCTGAGTCAGCCACTCAGCCATGCTCTGCAGAAGCAGATCTTGGGCCCGGGCACTATGGTTAATGTTGGCTTGTAGAACTTGTAGGGCCATTATCGTTGGTTGTAGGTGTGTCCGTCTCCATTGAAACCTCTGCAGGCAACTGACGTCTCGTCTGTGACCGTAGTACCGTCCTTCTCCTGCCATTTGTTGAAGTGGGGGCGAAACAAGACTTGCTCCCCAAAACATGGTCAGCTGGTTTATTAACTGCAGCACAGATCGAACACTTTGGTTTGGCCAGGCATTCGTTCGATTTGTGCCCAGGATTTCCGCAGCGGAAACAATCCTGGCTCCTGTCAATGTCTGCACTACACTGCGCTTTTACGTGCCCGATCTGGAGACATCGGAAGCACCGCAGAGGCCTGGGTTCAAGAACTTTAACCGAGGCCGATACCCACGACAGCATGAGACGGCCCGCAGCTGCAATCCGTTTGGCAGCTGCCACCGGGCAGAGAACCCAAGCGTGCCCCACGCCGAATGGGTCCGCGACAATCCCACCGCATTTTAGGTTTTCTTTTGTGCAGCTCCCTGCCTCAGCAACTGCATTAAGGACCTCTTCCACAGTGATGGAGTCATCTAGCCCAGAGATTTTAATCTCCGTGCTTTTGACTGGCCTGGAGACGTGGGCTATGTCTGAGCTAATCACCTGCCCCAGCTTCTCGGCTAGCGCGTCAGCTTGAGGACCACTATCCGCACCCATCACTTCGAACATACGCGCTCCAGTGGCGCACACGCGAAAACGGACCCCACTCCTGATCCCGAGGTCAGGTAGGCTGATTTTCGCCTTAGCCTCTGCAATAACACTATCGTAGGTTACATGCTTTGCGATTGATTCCGGCGTCAGTGTAACCACGACGGCAGCCGACCTCGGGGGGCTGAGTCTTGCTGGTCTCGGAGCAGCAGTGGCGCTTTTACGAGGACCCTGCTTAGCAGGCATTTTGGTTCTGAGCCCTTTCTTCACCACCTCGTTCCAAGGCAGTTCTATCGGCTGGGTTGAGGTTGATGGCTCCACGGGCTGAGACGTCAGAGGCAGGGGTCGGAGCTCTGCTGCCCTCTCGCGAGGAGTACCGACTGATTTTTGTCCCACCTTTTCCGCCTTGTTCTTCTTCTTCTTTTTCCCTTTGCGCGGCTTTGGAGCCTCTGGACCTCCAGGACTGTCCTGACCTAAAATAGCCACCTTATTCAGGCCCTTCGCCGTAACAAAACTTGGAGCAGATGATGGCCCGGGAAAGATCCCGGGGAGTTTGCTGGCCCGCCTGTCAGCTGCCAGTGGAGGGCGTAGTCGCTTCTCAGGCAGCAACCTATCCTGAAGAGCCTCAAACCTGGCATTCACCATTGTGCCCACCTGGCAAAGGATATTCCGCACTAGCTCCTCAGTATCTGGAGGTTTCTGTACCGGCTGACTAGGCAGAACCACAGTAGTCGGCTGACTTGGCCGATCAAAGCGCTCCCGCATTTCCTCTACCTCCTTGCGGAGCTGTGCGACTTCAAATTGCAGGCGAGTGTTGTCCGCCTGCAGCCCTCTAGTCTCTTCGGATGTGCAGCGGCTCTGTAAGATCAGAGCAACTTTGCTGATCTCATCCGCAGCATCTTTTAGAGAGCGAACGAAACCTCCTTTGAGATTTTTCGAGGTGACAGCAACCTTCCTGATAATATTGATATTATCTTCTATCGTCCGGCTTAAGGAGGTTGCTGTCTGGAAGTCATCTCCATTTGAAGAGGACTCCGACAAAGAAAGGGTCCTGGTACGGGCCCTGACCTCTCGAGAGGCTGCAGTGACCTCAGCCTCTGCCCTCCGCAACTCCTCCTCCCTCTCCGCTTCTATGAGCGCCAACTTAGCCTTAGCTAGGCCAACGTAGTGGCCTGTAGTTGGCGGTCGTCCTCGTCTTTTCCGCATTGTAGGACTCACAACCCCATCCAGACTTGTTTCTGGGTCCGAGCCTCCATTGTTTATGTACCGCCGTTCTTTAGTCCTGAGACTGGTCTCCGGCAGTGACTCAACGCTGTGCATAGAGTCACTATCTCCCTCCTCACTACCGTCCATCAACTTTTTGTTTTTTTTGTTTTTCATAAATTCCATACTTGATCCCACGAGTATGGGGGAAATTGGTCAATCCAGAGGGTGCCCCCTGCAACTGGACAAGCCTATTCACGCCAGAGAGTCGGCCGGTTCTCTGACGGTGCAAGCACTAATGACTGACTACCTCACAGTCATGCATCCCCTCACGGTGCTGCGCCGCTTGGGATTGAGGGATTTTTTAGTGAGGTTTTCTTCCTCTCGACCCGGCCGATAAAGGCAAGATCCTCGGCCCGCTGAAGCCGCGAGACGTGATCCACGACACTCCGAACGGGAAACGAGTTGGTCCGACGTCGACTAAAGCCGAATGCACCTGGCATATCGCCGCACCCGTTGAACCTCTCTCAAGGACAACCCACACAACTGTTGCATCAACAGCCTACTCTCCGAGGAGAGTAACAAGGAGCAACCTCCACAACCAACGCGCTCTTTTCGGGAGTATTTAGATCCCGAGGCCTGCGCTGGACCTGTTGAGTGGTTATCCCGCCACTTGTTCGGTTACCCAACCCCCCCGCCGGATATTTGCCATGGGCCGAAAGAATCTCCCATAAGGAGAAAGTTTCAGCCAATGCCCAGGGTGCACCAGCCCAGAAGCTGCGTTCTCTCCGGATCGAGATCAAGAGAGACTGCAACCCCCAAGCCAACGTGGAGGAATCCGGCCCGCACCCCAACCTAACCTAACCTAACCTAACCTAACCTAACCTAACCTAACCTAACCTAACCTAACCTAACCTAACCTAACCTAACCTAACTTTTTTTTTTTTTTTTTTTTTTTTTTTTTTTTTTTTTTTTTTTTTGTTTTTTTTTTTTTTGATGACGAAGTGGAAATGCATTTACGCATCCCCCCGATGGCCTAAGGATGACCGTGCAATGGGGGGTATAACGGACTCTCACCTAAGCGAACTACCGTTTAAAACCACTCCGGCGTAACCCTCCTGGCTGGTTAACGGAGACGCCGCGGTACCGCCAAAGCATTGCCCGCTGGGCGCCTCCCAGCCCGCTCCGAAGAGCACACCGCCAAAGGAGGAGACGACTGCGTACGCACACAGCGATCTCCCCAAGCTGGGGGAGCCGTGCAATGTGGGCCCTTCACCCACGTGGCTCCCCATGAAGTTCAGGCGATCAGCAAAAGCTGGGTTCGCCTTCCCTTCACAGCCTGCATGGAGTGTAGGGTGTTTTCCGGCAGGCTATTCCCCCCAGTCGCAGTGACCGGGGTAAGTCCACGTTCCTTCAAACACCCACACTACACCTGTCTCAGGTCTAAAATGTCCTCTGAAAACAGAGGTCACTAGACCCGAGACTCACGTCTGGGCGAACCAGGGTCGCTTTCCGGGAACGGGATACGGGGACACCAACCCGAGCTCCGTCCCTTCAAACTCCCCTTCGTCGCCCCCCTCATGTGCGCTCTTTTGGGGAGTATTTGGTTCCCCGGGCCCGCGCTGGCCCTGGAAAGTGGATATCCCGCCACTGGTTCGGTGGAAAAGGGGGGAAGGATGGGAGCTGGGAAGGAATGGGAAATCGGGAAGGTGGGAATGGGATAGGGACGTGCCGCTCTTAGTCTGGCCCCTCACCCCGAGCCTTTCCGGTATGGGTAGCCCTGTCCGGTATAGCCACGGGGATCATAGAGACACGCAAGCCCCCCCACCACGGCAAGGTGGCAGCACAATCGGGGGGGAACCTAACCTAACCTAACCTAACCTAACCTAACCTAACCTAACCTAACCTAACCTAACCTAACCTAACCTAACCTAACCTAACCTAACCTTTTTTTTTTTTTTTTTTTTTTTTGACAGGGTGGAAAATGCGTTACGCATGCCCCCCACCATGGGAGTGGCGGGGGGGTATGTGGGACTCACCCCTATGCGCCCCCCCTCTCAGAGCGAGAGGGGGGAGGAGCGTTACCCACTAAAAAAAAAAAAAAAAAAAAAAAAAAAAAAAAAAAAAACCACCCTGGCGTACCCTCATGCCGGTTAGGCAAGGCGCCGTGGTACCGCCGAAGCACTGCCCACGACGCCTTCCGGCAGCCCCAGCCAAACACCGCTGGGGCTACCCGCGCCAAAGGAGAGGGAGGCCGAGCACGCGTGGCCTCCCTCCCAGACCGCCAAGTGGCTATCACCTACGGCGGGAAGGGGACTCCCATCCCCCGCCCGCAGCCACTAAGGATTGAGGCGGGCGGCAAAACGCCTGCGCCTCAATCCCCGCCGTCTGCGCCGGAGCGGGTGCGCGAGAGGAGACTCTTCGCGCTCCCGCTCCGCAGTCTCCTTCTGCGAGATGACACACTCGCAGAAGGAGACCACAGCCCTCCAGGACCTGTCGCTGCACAGCATTGCGGACACAACGCTGTGCAGGGAGAGGTCCCACTGCCCGATGGCCAGTGCCATACTGCAGCGCTCCGCACTCCAACGGTCGCACACCGCGAGGGTGTGCTGAGCCGTGTCGTCCGGATCGCCGCAGTGATGGCACTGCGGGCCGGGCTCCCTCCCAATTTTGTGCAGGTAGTGACCGAAGCACCCATGTCCGGTCAGTACCTGCACAAGCCGGTACGACGTAGCGCCGACTGCCCTCCCCAACCAGGTGTCAAACGACGGGAGGATCGCCCCTATGGTCCGAGTTCCATAGGGAGCGTCCTCCAGGTGCGCTTTCCACCTGTCCCGCAGTCGACGCTCCGTCATCCGGCGCGTCTCCTCTACCTCCTCAGGGTCCGGGCGCTCACCCCGCGCCCGGGCCCTGGACCTAACAGCGTAGGTCTCAGCCTGCACCTCCGCATCGAGCTCCCACGGCGGGGTGCAGGCGAGGAGGCAAGCCGCGGCGTGGGCCACCGTGACGTAGGCCCTCACAATACGGAGGGCCACCACCCGCTGCGGCCTCTGTAGCAGGGCCCGGTTGCGGGCGGACAGCTTGTCCGCCCATATGGGGGCCCCGTACAGAGCCATGCTCCTCGTGACGCCGGCGTACAACCGGCGGCACAAGGAGCCAGGCCCACCCACGTTCGGCAGAAGCCGACCCAGCGCCGACGCGGCGCCCACGATTCGGGGAGCAAGTTGGGAGAAATGCTCCCCGAAGTCCCACTTCCGGTCCAGAACAAGCCCCAAGTATTTGATATGGGGCTTTAGTTGGACCGGTTCCCCCCCCAGCGTGAGCGCCGCGCCCGCGCGCAGCCTCCACCCCCTCCCCTGCCCCCCGAAGACTATCGCCTCAGTCTTCGGGAGGGCCACCTTCAGGCCGAGCTGACTGATCCGGTAAATCATCAGCTCGGCCGCCGCTTCCGCCCGGCAGAGCACCTCTCTCGCCTCGGTCCCACGCACGGCCACCATTGTGTCATCTGCATAGCAGATGGTGGCCGTCCGTGGGAGCACTACCCCCCTGATGGCCCAATCGTACCCCAGGTTCCATAAGAGTGGACCGAGCACGGAACCCTGGGGCACACCACAGGCCATCCCCGTCGACCCCCGCCGACCGTCCGCCCGCTCGTAGAGCACTACCCTCTCGGTGAGGTAGTGCTCCACGACCCGCCGCAGGTAGGGAGGCACTTCGTGATATCGAAGCGCCTCCCTTATCACCCCATAGGGGAGGGTACCAAACGCGTTGGCGATGTCGAGCGACACCGCCACTACACCCTCCCCTCTGCTCGACGCGTGCTCGCAGAAGTCCCTTAGGGACTTCAGCGCGTCGAGCGTGGACCGCCCCTCACGGAACCCGAACTGTCGCTCCGACAAGTCCGGGCCGGCGGTCCCTAGGTGCTGCTGGATCCGGGAGGCCAGGATTCTCTCGAAGATCTTCCCAGCCTCATCCAGCAGCACGATGGGGCGATACGCGGACGGACTGTCCGGGGGTCGACCCTCCTTCCGCAGGAGGCACAACCTCCCCTCCTTCCACACTCTCGGGAACCGTCCCTCCCTCAGGCAATCGTCCATGATCTGCCTGAGTCGGTTCCCGAGGTGTTTAAGGGCGATGGGGAGTACCCGACCTGGTACTCCGTCGGGCCCCGGGGCTTTCTTGCAGCCCCGGAGCCGGTCCACCGCCCTCTCGAACTCGTCGTCGCTTACCGGCGCGACGACGAGTTCGGTCGGGTCCTCCAAGTCCCCCGGTGGCTCGGTCATCACCGGGGGAGTTATCGAGGGGGCTGGCGGAAACAGCCCCTCGATGACCCTCCTGAGGAGGGGGGGCTCCAAGGAGTCCATGGGGGGGGCGGTACGCATTTTGTTGCGTACCACCCTATACGGCCGCCCCCACGGATCCCGGTCCAGCGTGGCCAAGAACGAGGCGTGCGCCTCGTCCTTGGCCTTGGCTATGCCCAGCTGGAGGGCCCCCTTGGCGACTTTGAGGGCCCTGTAGAGCCCCTCTTCCTCCTCCGCCGTGTGCCGCCTGCGCCTACAGTGCTGGTAGGCGCGGCGGGCACAGTTGCTGGTGGTCCGCATGGCCGAAATTTCAGCGGACCACCAGTACACCCTCCTCCTGGAGAAGAGGCGCCGCGCCCGGGGCATAGACGCTCCGCACACAGCCTGTAGTGCGGAGCGAAACCGGCGCGCCCTCTCCTCCACTCCCGAGGCGGCGGGTGGGGCGGCACACCAGGCCTCCACCATCGCCGCCTCATCCGCCCTGGCCCTGTCCAGATGGGACAGGGACCACTTGGGGAACTCCTCCCCTCTCCCTCCTCCTCCTACTCCCCCCCCCCTCGGGACGGGTGGCGGCTGCCCCCCTCTGGAGACCCTCAGCCTGATATACAGGTGGTCTGAGAGGGTCTCCACGTCCTCCAGGACGCGCCAGTCGGTGAGGCGTGCGGCAATGGCAGGGGTCGCGAACGTTATGTCCACGATGGACCCCCCCTGCCGCCGCACGCACGTGTTGGCGCAGCCCTGGTTCAGGACCACCAGGCCCGATGCCGCCACCCAGTCCCGCAACGCCGCCCCGCGCGCGTCCGTTACGGGGGAACCCCACGCAGCACTCTTGGCGTTGAGGTCCCCCAGGACCACTGTTTGGCGCGGGGCCACCCTCCTCAACACCCCCCCAAGGACCCCCAGGTAGGCCTCGAAGTCCGCCAGCGAACTGTTGGGGGAGAAGTACACCGCCAATAGGGCGGTGTCGTTCCCCCATTTGGCCGCCGCGAACCCCAGGCCCGTCTCGAGGCCTACCAGGGGGGGACCGTCGCCGACCGCCGGAACCACTACGGCAACCCTACTGTCCGTTGACCCTACCCAATTGGGTAGGGGCGGGACAAAGTAGGGTTCCGCAACCACCGCCACATCTATCGACCACTCCGCCATGGTCTGCATGAGCAGATCCTGTGCTCTGGCGGAGTGGTTGATGTTGGCCTGCAGGAACTCTAAATGCCGGTGTGCTGGCATTTAGAGTTCCATGCTGGTTCCCTCCGCGGCCCGGTCGGCGACATTCGTCGGGGGGGCGTTTCCACTAATACCTACAGGTGCCGCCGGGCGGGGACGCTGGGGCCTAGCGTCCCGGCCTTTGGTTTCTGGGGGGAAGCAGCTCCTCCCCCCGAGGTGGTGGTCGGCCGGGAGTTTGGCCTGGGCGCAGACCGCGCACCAGGGCTTCTCCCAGCACTCAACCATCGAGTGCCCCTTCTTAGAGCACCGGAAGCAACAGTTGGTCCGGTCCTCTTTGGAGGGGCACAACTCCCGTGCATGGCCGACACCAAAGCACCTGAAACACCGCATTGGTGTCGGCCCTACTGCAGAGACCCTGGCGGAGGCCCATCCCACCAGGATTCTGCCCGCCTTCTTCAGGGCCAACGCGGCCGTAACGGGGCACTGGATTAGGCAAGATCCAGTGCCGTCGTAGAGGGCACGCACGGCCCCCACTCGCACCTGGGCCGCCTGGCAGCCCCCCACGGCTGCCACTGCCTGCGCCACCGATTCCTTACTTGCCGACTCATCAAGGCCGGCAATCTGGACGCCAGCCATTTTAACAGGCCGGCTAACATCGGCGACGTCGCCCACCAGGGCCTGCAGCCTGGCGGCCAGGGTGTCCGCCCGTGCATGGCCGTCCTCTCCGGGGACCTCTATGACCCGGGACCCGGTCATAGAGGTCCTAACCCTTACGTGCTCCAGGCCGACCTCCCTTAGGCTAAGGCCGTTTATGGCCTTAGCCATGGTGGCCTGGAGGGTGGTGGTGGCATCTTTTTTAAGCGTCACCACCACAGCCGCCGTTTTAGGGACGGCCAACTTGGCCGGACGCGCGGCCGCCGCCTTCCTCCCTTCAAGGGAATTCCTGCTGGGGGGAGGGGGGGAGGCCTTAGCCTTCTTCTTCCCCTTCCCTTTCTTCCTAACCACCTCCGACCACGTCACGTTCGCGGGCGGAGGCGGTGCTTGGCCCGATGGGCCGGGTCCACCCTCCGAGGGCCGGGTGGCTCTCGGGGCCGGGGCGGTTTTGGCCGCCTTGGCGGGCTTCTGGGGGCGGCTAGGAGGGGCGGGGGTCGGGCCTGCCGCCTTCTTGGCCGGTTTTACTTTGGCCCGGCCATCGCCGAGCCTGGCCCTGGCCTCCGACTCCGGGGCAGGGGCCCTAACCTGGGCCGGGGGCGGCGGAGCGGCCCTAACGGCCCTATCAGCCCTTGGGGCTTCCGGGGCGGCGGCAGCGGCGGCAGCGGCGGCAGCGGCGGCCCTCCTCTCGTGGGCAAGCGGGGGACGGAGGATTGGCTCCGCCGGGAGGCGCCTGTTCACCTCCTCAATCCGGTCGTTTATCATCCGACCGAGGCTCAGGAAGAGATCCCGCTTCATCTCTTCGATGGCCTCGGTCAATTCAGCCGTCCCGAATTGAAGAGGGGCCGAAGCAGGAGCCGCCGGGATCTCGCGCTCGCTAAAGGCGGTGCGGAGCGCCTTCAGCTCCGCCGTATTGAGCGCGAGCTCCTCCCTCATCCTTTTGTTGTCCGCCTTTAATCGGCGGACCTCCTCGCTTTCGGACCGGGCCGCCTCCGCCTCGTCCATCGACCCGAGGATCGTTTGGCAGGCCCGGTACATTTTCCCCTTTATTTCGCCCTTTAAGTTGCTGGACACCCTGGCCGCCTCCAGGATGTCCTTCGCCGCTTTTCGGGCCGCGTCCAGAGGGTCAGCCTCCTCCAGACCCTCAGTCACCTCCATTCCGTCGGGGGAACGCGAGCCCGAACGGGAGCGTCGGTCATCACCGACGCTCGCCTTCCCCCCCTTCCCCCCCTTCGCCCCCTTGGGGCGGAGCTCGGGGAAGTCCCTCCGGTAGAGGTCTGCTGCGTTGGCCTCGGCCTCCAGCTCCTCCTCGAAATGGGGTTCGAGGAGGTATTGCCTTGCCCTCGCCCTCGCCGCAGCCAGACCCGCATACGCCCCCTTGGGCATCCCCCTCCTCGCGGTGTTGACCTTCATGGGGACAACAACCTCGACCTCCCCGGTCTCCTCTAGAGCCCTTTTAGTGGGCTGAGGGGCGTCTTCGCCCACCTCGACAAATTCGGAGTCGTCCACCTCCGACTCCGAACTGGAGTCGGAGATAACTCCCCCCCCCCTCGGTAAAATCCTCCGTTTTTCCGTAGGCGAGGCCATAGTGGCCCCCCCTACCTTCCCCCCGAAAACGGCCGAAATCCAACCGCTAGGACCAGAGTTAGCCAGAAACCTAACTAAAACTGGTCAAGTGCGAGTCGGATTTCGACTTTCCTATACTAAAGAGGAAAAAGCGCCTGAAATTTTCCTAATAGCAATCTGGGGAAACTTTGTCCCCAGATTTGGCGCACTTCCCGGGGTCGTAGCGCGACGGGAGAAACACCAAAAGGTGCAGCGCAATTGCCCCCTAATTACCAAATTAAAAAAATGTGGAGAAAGGTTAATAGGTTAAAAGATTTTCAATTTACAAACTTTCGGATGACCCTTAAGTTTGTAAATCTTCTAACCCTCCCTACCTCGGTACCTTGTACCCTTAATAACTTTTGACCCGGAAGTCAAAAAATTATAAAACTAACCCCACGATTTAAAAAACTAAATAAACTACCCCCCCTCAAAGTTTAAAATAGCTGCGAAGACCGCAACTAATTTTAAACTTTGGTCAAAGTGAAAATAGTCGGCAAGTGTTTTTGAAAAATTCGAGCGAAAAACTCGATTTTTTCAAAAACAAATTTCTCGAAAAATTTTCACCTGAGCCCACAAAACAAACGACACCACACGAAGCGGGACCGTTGCCGCTACCCCTGCCCAAAAATTGAGCAAGGTGGGGTGTTGGCAACACCGACTTAATTAAAAAGTAAAAAGGTAAACAAACCCAATATTTATTAAAAAACTCCCTCCCTTTTGGGGAGCCCTCTAGCTCCAGAGCCCTCTAGCTCCCTTTTGGGGAGCCCTCTAGCTCCAGAACTTTCGTCCTGGCTACTAAAGGGAACTACACCACGTTAAAGACGGGGATTGCCGCTACCTTCCTACCCCAAAATGGGGTCGGTACGATATCGGCAACACACCAAACAAAAAAGACAAAAGTACAACAAATCCGAGCAACAAAAAACCAACCGCAAAAAGAAAAATCCAAAAAACAAGCAAGTGTCACGTGATAGGAGAGAATCGAAAACCGTTATGAATAGCCAAAAAAATGTAATATCCTGACACCAAAACGCACGAAACTCCTACAGATAGCACCCGAGAAACCAACCTAACCTAACCTAACCTAACCTAACCTAACCTTTTTTTTTTTTTTTTTTTTTTTTTTTTTTTTTTTTTTTTTTTTTGCCGGGGGAAAATCCTCATGGATACCACCACGTCACGGGGAAACATGGAGGTTATGTGAGACTCCTACTCACTAAAAACCCCCGGGTGTTCCACTCGCCGCCTTGTGGCAGGGTATGAGAATCGCTTTCGCCTGCTTTCGATACCCTGCCAAGCGGTTGTCCGCACTCCGGACCCATCCTCAGGGAGACCACCTGTTCCCTTTCACCGTCAGTGGCGTGCCGGGAACACTTGGCACGCCATCCAACACGAGGACCCTGTTCCGGTAGACGATAGAAAGTCCCCGTTTCTATCGCCCGGAGGTCCTCACTATGGCGGCAGGCGACGGTCGTGAGCCAGTCGCCTGCGGCCCACTCTCTTGCGGCGCTGTTGGGACGCACCTTCAGCGTCTTCTCGAACTCGCTCGGCACTCTCCTTCCGCGACATTACGTCCTCGCAAAAGGAGTGCACCGCCTGCCATGCTTGGTTGCCCTCGACCATGGCCTTGACCACGGCTGGCAACGCTAGGTTCCGTCCAATTACCGCCACTAGGTCTGCGCGCGGTTCCGCCCAGGCTGGACACTGCTCTAAGGTGTGCTGAGCAGTGTCCTCGGCCTCGCCACAGTCGTGGCACTCCATCGTCGGCTCTCTTCCGGCTATGCGACACAGGTATTTCCCGAAACATCCGTGCCCCGAGAGTACCTGTGTCAGCCGGAAGGTTAAAAGGCCATGGCTGCAGTCAAGCCATTCCGACAGGACTGGATGGATCGCAGCCACCGTACGAAGGCCCGCACTCGGTGCCTCTAACCTCCCCCTCCAACTCATGACAGCCTCTAGGCGCAGTTCTTCCCTTCGCCCTCTAGTTTCTAGTGGTGCCGGCCAATGACCCCGGTCTCTAGCTTCCACTTGCCAAACATAAACTTCGGCAAGGGTTCTGGCCTCCAGATCCCAGGGCATTGAGCTGGCAAGAACGCAGGCAGCCTCCGCTGAGATAGTTCGGTAGCCCCGTATGGCCCTGATAGCCATCGCCCGCTGCGGTTTAAGCAGCAGGGCGGAGATCCGGCTATTTAGGGCATCCGCCCATACTGGAGCTCCATACAGGGCCATCGACTTAACTACGCCTAGGTATAGTCGCCTGCAAGAAGTCTTGGGCCCCCCCATATTAGGGAGTATACGCCCAAGAGCGGCAGCTGCACCCAACAATTTCGGCATCAGGTGCTTGAAATGTGGAAGGAAGCTCCACCGACTGTCGAGGACAATGCCTAGGTACCGCATCGTCGACTCGACCCCGATGGTAGCTCCCCCCACCACTATGTGCGCACCCGCTGGAGGTGCTTTTCGAGGGCCATGAAAACAGATGGCCTCGGATTTGCTCAGAGCGACCTCTAGCCCCAGCCGCCTGATCCTGTCCACCACCTGGGCCACGCCCGCAGTCGCCAGTATGGCCGCCTCCCTGAAAGTGGCCCCTTGAGCGGTCACCAACGTGTCGTCAGCGTAACAAGTAAGGCCGACGCCACGCAGGCGAGCGCCCCTAAGTACCCAGTCATATCCAATGTTCCACAGGAGTGGCCCAAGCACCGACCCCTGTGGAACACCGCACACCATCTCCTTCCTGCCCCACTCACGTTGGCCAGGGTATGTTACGAACCTCTCTGACAAGTACGCGTCTACTACTCGGCACAGATATCGGGGGACCCGGTGGAACCGTACAGCCTCTTGTATGCACTCCCAGGGCAAGGAGTTAAAAGCGTTGGCGATGTCCAAGGACACCGCCAAAACGACATCGCCCCGGGAGACGGCATTTTGTGCCGCTCTTTTAACTTCCAAGATCGCACTCACCGTCGAGCGACCAGTGCGAAAACCGTACTGGCAGTCGGCCAAGTCCGGGCCCACATTGGTGAGGTGTTTGATGAGTCTAGCTGCTATTATGCGTTCAAATAGTTTGCTGACTTCATCGAGAAGAACGATCGGCCTATAGGCCGATGGGGAGTCCACTGGGCGGCCATCTTTTCTCAGGAGCACCAGACGACCCATCTTCCACTGTTTTGGAAAACGGGCCTGTTCGATGCATGCACCGAACATACGCCGGAGTCTAGGTTCCATCTCATCTATGGCCAGTGCCCACGCTCGTCCCGGTATGCCATCCGGTCCGGGAGCCGTGTTTTTCGCCCGTAGGCGCAGGACGGCTGCTCCCAGCTCCCCCTCGGAAACGGCTGGCGTGTCTTCCTCCTCCTCATTCACGTCCACTGACAAAGGCGCCATGGTCGGTGGCTGGTATCCTGCTCTGTGTGGGAACAAAGCCGTTACTACACGATCAACAAACTCCGGTTGCAGGTGTTCAGTGAGTGGAGGAGCCCAAGGACGGAGCTTGTTCCTGACCATCTTGTACGGCCTCCCCCAAGGGTCACTGTTCAGGGTTTCCAACAGCTGCTCCCTTGAGAGCTCGATGGCCTGGCGGATGGTTACCTTGAGCTCCTTTTTTGCTACCCGGTATGCTTCGTAGAGGGCTGCTTCCTCCGCTACGTCACGGATCCGCCGTCGCCTTTGTCGCTGGTATTGGCGCCTTGCCACTACACATTGCTCACGCCGATGTGTCAGCTCTGCAGTCCACCAGTACACACGACGCCGTGGAGGGTGGCGTTTGATGCGGGGCATCGCTGCGTCGCAAACTTGCGTCATCGCCTTCCGGAACCATTCCGCCTCACCCTCGACCTCCACACTACCATTAGGCACTGGTATCCACGACTGTACAATGGCGGCCTCTTTAAGGAGCTCTCGATCCATCCTCGTCAGCGCCCAGCGAGGGCCGTGCGAGGATGGTGCACTATAGCTTGGGCTGTCCGGGGTCGTTGGTAGAGCAGAGACGTCAAATCGGATATAGCGGTGGTCCGAAAGCGTCTCCACATCCACCACGACCTCCCAGCCCTGGACACGGCGCGCCAAGACAGTTCCTGCGAACGTCACGTCCACAATAGAACCACCCTGTTGCCGCACGCACGTGTCGGCCGTTCCTGCATTCAAGAGCACCAGACCAGTACTAACTGCCCACTCCATGACTTTTCGCCCTCGTATATCCGTAACCGGAGAACCCCACGCCTGCGAATGAGCGTTGAGGTCACCAGCAAACAACACCATGTTCGGGTCATTTCTGCCTATCAGTGCTCCAACCTCACCCAGAAGCCGCTCGAATTCGGCCAGACTCCGGTTTGGCGAGAAGTACACTCCGATAACGAGGAGGTTCCCCATCACTGCCGCTACGTAACCTCTGCCCTTGGTGACCCTTTCAAAGGCTTGGGATCCAGCATTTGTTTGGGTGACGAGGGCCACCGTCCCGTCATTGTCCCCTACCCAGTTGTCCCTTGGGGGTACTGAGTAGGGCTCCGCCACCACAGCTACGTTAATCAACCACTGCGCCATGCTCTGACATAAAAGGTCTTGAGCACTGGCACAGTGGTTGATGTTCGCCTGAAGAAAACGTAACATCGCCATTTATGTAACGGTCATTTCCATCTCCTCGGCCTGACCAGAGGAGGGCGGGCATGCGGTAGTCAAAGGGATTTCAGGAAGATCTCTCAACCTGTTTCCCTTCCCATTTTTTGTTTTTGGCGGAGTGCACGCCCTGCTTCCCGTGCGATGGTCGGCACCTTTGCCTGCAACCGCGCATACTATGCAGTGTGGTGCGGCAGCGCATTGACCAGCTTTGTGACCCGGTTGACTGCAGCGGTAGCATAGGTCACTTCGGTCTACCTCGTTGGAGCACTGTGCCTTCAGGTGACCTGGCTCAAAACATCGGTAACATCTCCTAGGTCGGGCAGCTAGCAACTTGACCTGCGCTATCACCCACCCGACTTTCAGACGGCCAGAGTCTACCGTTGTCACCTTTTTGGCCGCCACGACTGGGCAGCGCAGCCATGCAGAACCGAGGCTATTGAGATTTCTGCGTATCTCCCCACACTTTACAGCCTCAACGGCACAGTCTCCAACCGCTGCTACCGCAGCTGCCACATCGCTGGCGTCGACCGAATCATCCAGGCCAGTCACCCGCAATTCCACCGTCTTGGTTGGCCTATCGACGCGAACGACGTCAGGATCAAAAGCCGCCCTTAAAGCTGTGGCAAGGGAATCAGCTTTGCCCCCATTCGTCGCCCCTGGCACCTCCAAAACTCGCGCTCCTGTGGCTGCCGTTTTGAAGCGGATCCCATGTATATCGTGATCCTCCAGTTTCACCTTATTTCTGGCCTCGGCCATTACGTTGGCATACGTAAGGCCCCTTTTCTCTGCCTCTGGGGTCAGGGTGAGCACAACGGCAGCCGATCGAGGCGGACGTAAATTGCGTGGGTCAGGTCGCCCCTGTGTTACACTCAGTTTTGGGCCCTTTGAGCCCTTTGCTCCTCTCTTAGCTACTTCATTCCACGGCTGACTCATAGGCTCTGAGGAAGGTGGAGGTAGTATTGTTGTAGGCACCGGGAGAGCCTTATTTGGGGCAGCTGCGGCTTTTGCGGCAGCAGTCTGCCTTTTCCTTCGCGCCTTCTTTTCTCTACCACTCTGCGGTTGTGTCAAGATGGGCCCCGAAGCCGCTGTGGCATTAATCCTCCTCGGGGCAGGCCGCGCGGACTCAGGCACTGCTGAAGGTGTAGGTGCCATATCGGTTGCTGCCGTCTCCCGCCTTCTAGTTGTTGCCACCAAGGTCCGCTCCTTTGGTATTGGAGGAGTAGACCTCGATGCTCCATCAGATGCCAAAGGGGGGCGAATCCGCTTCTCTGGGAGAAGACGGTCCTCCAGTGCTGCCAACCTGGCGTTCATCATCGTCCCCACTTGACAAATGATGGAACGCGCCAGGTCTTCCGAATCCGGTAATGGTACAGCTTGTTGCGCTGCCACAGCCTGTTGGGTGGGCCGGTTAAGTAGCTCTCGCATTTCTTCAACCTCTTTGCGCAGCTGCGCTACTTCGGCCTGTAGACGAGCATTATTCGCCTGGAGACCCCTTGTTTCCTCCGACGTACATCTACTTTGCAGTTTTATTGTACCATCCATGATTGTGTCCGCTGCCTCCTTAAGCGAACGCACGAAACCGCCCTTCAAATTTTTCGAGGTGGTTGCCACCTTCCTTATAACTGCAACCTGGTCTTCGATAACCTGACTGAGAGTTGCAGCGGCTTCAAACTGTTGGTTATCGTCGGTATTAGTCGAAGACTCCGACAGTCGTGTTATTCTCACACGGGCCTGCCTACTGGCAGCCATAATCTCCGCCTCAGCCCTTTCTAGCTCTTCTTCTCTTTTGGCAGCAACCAACGCTAGTTTGGCCTGGGCAAGGCCTATATACTGGCCTGAGGTAGGAGGCCGACCTCGGCCTCGTTGTTTTGCCGTCGGGTGTTTACCAGAACCTGAGCTCTGTGCCTCGTCTAGATGCAGTTCAGGATCAGACCCACCTTCGATTGCCTGTCGTTTAACATTTTGTCCTTCGTCAGGATCCAGTTGAGGATCAGACCCACCTGTAACGCCCTTGGGACGCTTACGCGTCGTTCGTCCACTAACCAACTCCGGTAGTGATTCGACACTCATCATCGAATCTGTATCACTACTGTCTTCCTCTAAAGTTTTTGTTTTTTGTTTATTTTTATTTGATTCCATATTTAATCCCACGAGTACGGGCCGACATAAGTCAACCCCCAGGTAACGCCCATCCTGAGGGTAAGGCTATATACTACAGAGGTCGCCTGGTATCTGTAGGTTTTTACGACTTCGCTGTCGGGTTTTATAGAGTTTTCCATTCTCGCGGGCCGGCCAATTAAGGCAAGCCCTCCGTTCCAGTGTCTCTCGACTACCCCATAACGTCGCAAGATGGCGATTGTTGAAGAGTGACACTGGAGTACGGGTGATAGAGGAGTCGACGTGCCTCCTCTATGTTGTAGGCGGTAAGTGCGCGACGGCATTGTAAGTGCACGCCGAGCCCGCCTCCTAACCTACCCCACACCCCCCCTGCCGGATATTCGCCATGGGCTGAAAGAATTCTCCCATAAGGAGAAAGTTTCAGCCGATGCCCAGGGTGCACCAGCCCAAATGCTGCGTTCTCTCCGGATCGAGATCAAGAGAGACTGCAACATCCAAGCCAACGTGGAGGAATCCGGCCTGCACCCCAACCTAACCTAACCTTTTTTTTTTTTTTTTTTTTTTTTTTTTTTTTTTTTTTTTTTTTTTTTTTTTTTTTTTTTTCTTTTTTTTTAAGAGGGGAAATGCATTACGCATACCACCGTACCAGGGGAAGGCACGGTGGTTATGTGGGACTCTCCGCCCATCCCCTCCCCCTGCGGGAAAGGGATGGGAAGCATACCCACTAAAACCCCTCTGTTTGCCATCGGTATCACTGTCCACCGGGATGAGGGCACACTGCGAAGCATTCTTCTACGTCCCGGTGGTGACTGGCTCTACGCCCCTTCTTTTTGTCGGGGGTTTAAAACACCCATTTAGCTCTTCTTTGCGCAAGGGAATCCCGAGCGCGCCCTCTCAAGCTCAACGTGAGTGATAGGCTTCCCCTAGCCCGTCACTCGAGCCTTGGTTAGGGTGGAGTATTGCGCGCGTACGCTCGCCTTCTCCTTCCTAAGCGGCGGCTACGGATAGAGTCGGTAGCACTTGCCTCCCTACTTCTCTCCGCCTCCTCTTTCAGCTCAATGATCACCTCACAGAATTTTTGGGCAGCAACCCAAGCTCGGTCAGTCTCCACCATAGCGTTGACTACGACCGGCAACGAGAGATTGCCGCCCACGGCAGCCACGAGCTCTCGGCGCTGTTCTGCCCACGCAGGACACTCTTCCAGCGTATGCTGGGCGGTATCTTCGAGGCAGCCGTCGCAGTGGTGACACACCGCGGACGGCTCCCTTCCGATCCGGTGCAGGTACTTGCCGAAGCATCCGTGCCCCGAAAGCACCTGTGACAATCGGAAGGTGAGCACACCGTGCTCCCTGTCCAGCCACTGCGCGAGGACTGGACGAACTGCCTCTATTGTTATGGCACCAGCACTCGGTTGACAAAGGTTTCGTTGCCACTTCAACACGGCTGCTGCTCGTTGCTCCTTCCTCACCGATTCGACTTCCTCCTTTAAGGGTGGAAACTGGTGTACCGCGATCTCGTTCTCGCGCCATGAGTGAACGGACGCGAGAATTTCCGCTTCCAGTTCCCACGGCAGGGAGCCAGCCAAAACGCACGCCGCTTCAAAGGACACCGTGCGGTATCCACGAGCAGCTCTGATAGCCATTGCCCTCTGCGGACGATGCAGAAGGGCAATTGTCCGGCTGTTCAGAGCGCCATTCCACACAGGTGCCCCATACAGTGCCATTGAACGCACAATGCCCAGGTACAGGCGCCGGCAAGCCGCTTTGGGGCCGTTGAGATTCGGCAGTAAACTGCCGAGTGCGGCTGCCGTGCGCAACAACTTGGGCATTAACCGCCGGAAATGGTCCTCAAAGGTCCATCTGCTATCAAGCGTGAGCCCCAAATATTTCATTTGGGGCTCGATGTTAATGCGTATTCCGCCGACAATTATATGGGATCCCGAGGGTGGCTTGTTCCGAGGCCCATAAAAACACAAAGCCTCGGATTTATTAAGGGCCACCTCGAGACCTAGCGCTCGAATCCGACTCACAACTTGGGCCACTCCAGCCGTAGCGAGAATGGCACAATCTCGGTAGGTGTTGCCCCGAGCCGTCACCAAAGTGTCGTCTGCATAACACGTGACGCTTACACCACGGAGGAGAACGCCCCGTAACACCCAGTCATAGCCTATGTTCCACAGGAGCGGCCCGAGAACTGACCCCTGTGGAACACCACAAGACACCACATGACGACACCACGCCTCTCGACTCTTGAACGAGACGGATCTGCCTGAAAGGTAGTCAGCAATTATGCGCTGGAGGTAGTTTGGCACCCGATGATACCGGAGTGCCTCCCTAATGCAACTCCAGGGCAAGGTATTGAAGGCATTGGCAATGTCAAGAGACACTGCCAAGACGACCTCACCCTGGGCAACTGCTTCCTCCGCCATCTCCTTCACTCGCATAATTGCATGAACGGTAGACCTGCCCACCCTAAATCCGTACTGTTTGTCGTCCAGGTCCGGGCCGACTCGCACCAAATGCTTGACGAGGCGATTGGCTATAATGCGCTCGAAAAGCTTCGCTACCTCGTCAATGAGCACGATCGGGCGGTATCCTGAAGGAGAATCAATCGGTCGACCTTCTTTTCTCAATAGGACAAGAGTGCCGGTCTTCCACAGCTGTGGGAAACGTCCTTGTGAGAAACAGGCATCCATGAGCCCATTGATCCTCTCCTCATATGCACCTGCAGCAAGGACCCATGCACGTCCAGGAATACCGTCTGGTCCCGGAGCCGTCTTCTTGGCACGTAATCGTAGAATTGCAGCCCCAAATTCACCAGAGGATACCGGCGGTATTTCCTGTGTCACGACTATACCATCATTCCTGTGAGATGGAGCCATAGATGGAGGCGTATGCTCCTCCCTGTGTGGGAAGAGAGCCTGCACTACTGCTTCCACCATCTGAGGCTGGAGACTCTGAGTCAACGGGGGAGCCCAGGGCCGAAGTTTCCCTCGCACCATGCGATAGGGGCGACCCCATGGATCTTGGTTCAGAGTCTCTATCATCTCTTCCCTCGCACCGTCTCTTGCTTCGCTAATAGCAACTCGAAGTGTGCGTTTGGCCGTCCTGTAGGCATTACGCAGCGATGACTCGGCGGACTCGTCTCGGCGTCTCCTACGTCGTTGCCTCTGGTACTGGCGTCTGGCAGCCACGCATGCAGTGCGTAGTTCTGCAATTTCAGCAGACCACCAGTACACTTGCCTTTTCGGCGGTTGACGTCCCTGACGTGGCATCGACGCATCGCAGACGCGAGTCATCGACTGGCGTAGCGCCACGGCCTCCTCATCAACACTTAGTATGCCATCCGGGGGCATCCATGTCTCGACTAGGGAAGCCTCAATGAGGATATCCCTGTCGAGACGCTTCACCACCCACCGTGGGTTGTCACCAGACAACACCGAGCGTCCCGGCTGAACCGGAATCGTGGAGGACGCAGTGACACTGAAACGTATGTAGAGGTGGTCCGACAGCGTCTCCACGCTCTCCACGACTTCCCATCCGTAGACTCGGCGCTTTATAACAGGGCTGGCAAACGACAAATCCACGATGGAACTGCCCTGCGGCCGAATGCAGGTTGGTTGGGAACCCTGATTCAGGAGGCATAAGCCTGCCGTCAACGCCCACTCCTCCAGTACCGCCCCCCTTGCATCATTAACTGGGCTACCCCAGGCAGAGTTCTTGGCGTTAAAGTCACCCATTACCACGACAGACTGTAGGTGACTACTGCCAATGAGGGTTTCTACTCGGCCAAGGAGACTTTCAAATTCCACAAGACTTCTGCTTGGGGGACAGTACACTCCGACGATCAGAATCCCTCCCACAACACCTGCTACGCAGCCCCGACCTTTCCGCACATTTTCAAGCGTCGGTGAGCCAGAAAATTTTGATATAACTAGGGCAACGAGACTGTCCTCGTCCCCTGCCCAGTCATCCCTATTGGGGATGAAGTACGGTTCCGCAACAACTGCCACCTCGATCAACCACTCAGCCATGCTCTGAAGGAGCAGGTCTTGAGCCCGTGCGCAGTGATTAACATTGGCTTGAAGTAGGTGTAGGGCCATTGTTGTTCGGAATATGCGGGTCCGTCTCCATTTCAGCCTCTACTAGCGGCTGGCGCGTCGTTCGCATTGCAGCCTTCCGTCTCGAATTTTTGGGAGCAGGGGCAAAGCAAGCCTTGCCTCCCAATTGATGGTCCGCTGGTTTTTTAGCTGCAACACAGATAGAGCAGCGTGGCTTGGCCGAACACTCCCTAGATTTGTGGCCAACTTCTCCGCAGCGAAAGCACTCCTGACTTCTATCGACCTCCGCACTGCATTGTGCTTTCACGTGCCCTGTTTGTAGACATCGGAAGCAACGCAAAGGCCTAGGCTCAAGAAGTTTGACGGAGGCCGACACCCACGGCAGCTCTAGGCGACCTGCGGCAGCAATACGTCTAGCTGCAGCCACCGGGCAGTTGACCCACATGTGTCCCACACCGATAGGGTCCTTTACGACTCCGCCGCTTTTTAAGCTTTCTTTCGGGCAACTACCTGCTTCAGCAACCGCACTTATTACCTCCTCAGCAGTAATGGAGTCATCCAGACCTGATATTTTGACTTCCGTCAACTTGACCGGTCTGGAGACGCGGGCTATGTCACTGCTGAGGACCTGTCCCAACTTTTCGGCCAGTGCATCTGCTTGGGGGCCGGTGTTTGTTCCCATCACCTCAAACATTCGCGCTCCCGTAGCGCACACTCGGAAACGAACACTCTTGATCCCAAGATCAGATAGGCAGATTTTTGCCTTAGCCTCAGCAATCACGGTATCATAGGTTAGACCTTTTTCGATTGCTTCCGGCGTTAGCGTGACTACAACGGCTGCTGATCTCGGGGTGCTGAGTTTTGCTGGCCTCCGTTTAGCAGCGGCAGCAGCACCTTGCTTAGCCTGCTTTTTGCGGAGCCCTTTCCTGACCACCTCGTTCCAAGGCAGCTCCATCGGCTGAGCTGGAGTCAACTGCTCCATGGGCTGCGACGTTGATGGAAGGGGTTGATGCTCAGCTACCCTCTCGCGGGGAGTACCGATTGAGGTTTTTCCCTTCTTTTTCGCTTTTTTCTTCTTTCTTGCCTTTTGCGTTTTGGGAACATCCGGTCCACCAGAAATTGCTTGTACCGGAGCAGCCGTCTTCTTTTGACCATTTGCTATAGCCTTGGTCGGGGCAGATGATGGCCCGGTAGAAATTCCAGGGAGATCATTAGCCCGCCTGTCCGCCGCTAAGGGTGGGCGAAGTCGCTTTTCAGGCAACAATCGGTCCTCCAGTGCCTCGAACCTGGCATTTACCATCGTGCCCACCTGGCAGAGGATGGTGCGCACCAGGTCTTCGGTGTCCATCGGTCTCGGTTCCGGTTGAGTTGGCATTATTACATCAGCCTGTGGGTGTGGCCGTTCGAGGCGTACCCTCATTTCCGTAACCTCCTTGCGGAGCTGCGCAACCTCAGATTGCAGGCGGGCGTTGTCCACCTGCAGTACTCTAGTCTCCTCTGAAGTGCAGCGGCTCTGTAAAATCAGAGCAACTTTACTTATCTCATCCGCTGCGTCCTTCAGTGAGCGCACGAAACCTCCTTTCAAATTTTTGGAGGTGACAGCAACCTTCTTGATAACATTGATGTTATCTTCTATTGTCCGGCTTAATGACGTTGCTGTCTGGAAGTCGTCTCCATTAGAAGATGACTCTGACAAATTAAGAGTCCTAGCACGGACCCGGGCCTCTCGAGAGGCTGCAGTGACCTCTTTCTCTGCCTTTAACTGCTCCTCCTCCCTCTCCGCTTCAATAAGCGCCAACTTTGCCTTGGCTAAGCCAACGTAATGGCCTGTAGTTGGCGGCCGTCCTCGTCTTTTCCGTAATGTGGGGCTCGTAACCCTCTCCAGACTTGTTTCTGGGTCAGAGCCTCCGTTATTTTTGTACCGCCGTTCATTAGTCCTAAGACTAGTCTCCGGCAGTGACTCAACGCTTTGCATTGAGTCACTTTCTCCCTCATCGCTACTATCCACCGATTTTTTGTTTTGTTTGTTTTTTAGAAAATCCATAATTGATCCCACGAGTATGGGGGAAAAACGGTCGATCCAGAAGGTGCCCCCTGCAACTGGACAAGCCTAATACCGCCAGAGAGTCGGCCGGTTCTCTGACGGAGCAAGCACTCACGACTGACTACCTCACAGTCATGCATCCCCTCACGGTGCTGCGCCGCTTGGGATTGAGGGATTTTTTAGTGAGGTTTTCTTCCTCTCGACCCAGCCGATTAAGGCAAGGTCCTCGGCCCGTTGAAGCCGCGAGACGTGATCCACGACACTCCGAACGGGAAACGAGTTGGTCCGACGTCGGCAAAAGCCGAATGCACCTGGCATATCGCCGCACCCGTTGAACCTCTCTCGAGGACAACCCACACTGCTGTTGCATCGACAAGGAGCAACCTCCACAACCACTGCGCTCTTTTCGGGAGTATTTAAATCCCGAGGCCTGCGCTGGACCTGTTGAGTGGTTATCCCGCCACTTGTTCGGTTACCCAGCCCCCCCGCCGGATATTTGCCATGGGCCGAAAGAATCTCCCATAAGGAGAAAGTTTCAGCCAATGCCCAGGGTGCACCAGCCCAGAAGCTGCGTTCTCTCCGGATCGAGATCAAGAGAGACTGCAACACCCAAGCCAACGTGGAGGAATCCGGCCCGCACCCCAACCTAACCTAACCTAACCTAACCTAACCTAACCTAACCTAACCTAACCTAACCTAACCTAACCTTTTTTTTTTTTTTTTTTTTTTTTTTTTTTTTTTTTTTTTTTTTTTTTATAGAGGGGAAATGCTTTGCGCATACCACCGCATTTAGGCGAATACGGTGGTTATGTGGGACTCTCCGCCCGCCCACTCCCCCTAGTGGGAAGAGGGCAGGAAGCCTACCCACTAAAACCCCTCTGCTGATCCTCGCGAGCTTTTGGGTTTGGCCGCCGTGGGGATCGAATGAATGCTTCCAAAACGACGGCCAAAGCTGCCCTGGACACTTCAAGGGCTCTTCTCGCCAGAGGCTGGGGATGTCAAGGATGTGCGACATTCCCACCGGCACGTGAGACTTTTTGTATCATGCAGGTTAGAGGCGCCTACCTCTACCTGCGTCTCATAAGGTGTTAAGTGGGGGGTTTAGGCTAGCAGCGTACTGCGTGCGCCTTCGCCCCCTCCGTTTGCGCCGGAGCGGGTGTGCGTCAACGTCTTTTTCGCGTTCCCGCTCCGCCAACTCCTTCTGCAAGATGACATTCTCACAGAAGGAGGATACCGCCTTCCATGATCTGTCGCTGCTCAGCATGGCAGAGACCACGCTGTGCAGCGAGAGATCAGTGACGCCAATTTCTGAGGCCATAGTGCGGCGCTCCAGATCCCACTTTGTGCACACCTCAAAGGTGTGCTGGGCCGTATCGTCCGGATCGCCGCACTCGTGGCAGATCGGACTCTGCTCCCTTTTGATCTTGTGCAGGTAATGGCCAAAACATCCGTGTCCGGTCATCACCTGCGCAAGACGGTACGTCATCGCACCGTGCGACCGCTCGACCCAGTGGTCAAGCGACGGGAGGAGTGCCCCTATGGTGCGGGTTCCATAGGGAGAGTCCTCCAGGTCACTCTTCCACCGGTCCCTCATCCTTCTCTCGGCCATGCGCCGAGTCCTTTCAACCACCTCGGAGTCCGGGCGCACTCCTCTGGCCCTGGACTCGGCCCTCTGTTTGTATGTCTCAGCCTGCACCTGAGCATCCAGCTCCCACGGCGGGGTGCAGGCCAAGACACATGCCGCCGCATGCGCCACCGTAAGATAGGCCCGCACAATGCGCAGGGCCACCACCCTTTGGGGCCTCCGAAGGAGGGCTATGTTTATGGCCGACAATTTGTCGGCCCAGATTGGTGCCCCGTAGAGCGCCATGCTGCGCACAACGCCAGCAAAAAGGCGTCGGCATGTCGTCTTCGGCCCTCCGACATTTGGTAACAAACGACTCATAGCTGATGCAGCACTCACTACCCGGGGAGCCAGCTGCCGGAAGTGCTCCCCAAACTCCCATTTTCGGTCCAGGACCAGGCCAAGATATTTTACGTTTGGCTTTATCAGGACCGCCTCACCCGCTATCGAGATGGTTGAGCCAGCGGGTGGACGCCACCCTTTTCCCCCAAAGACAATGGCTTCTGTCTTTGGGAGGGCCACCTCTAATCCTAGGAGCCTTATGCGGCTAACAATAAGATTAGTCGCTACAGCTGCTCTTCGTAGCACCTCCTCCAGTTCCCTCCCCCGAACTGCCACCATCGTATCATCGGCGTAACAAATGGTGACCATGCGGGGAAATTGGAGCCCTCGGATCACCCAGTCATAACCGATGTTCCAGAGCAGGGGTCCGAGAACAGACCCCTGGGGAACACCGCATGCCATCCTGCGGGCGATTCGGCGACCCTCACATTCGTAGAGCACTACCCTGTTGGTAAGGTAGTGCTCCACAATTCTGCGCAGGTACCCTGGCACTCGATGGTAGCGGAGGGCCTCCTTTATTACCGAGAAGGGGATAGTGCCGAATGCATTGGCGATGTCAAGAGACACCGCCACTGCTCCCTCCCCATTCTCTTTCGCGTACTCGCAGAAGTTCCGGAGGGACCACAGCGCGTCCATAGTGGATCGTCCCTCCCGGAACCCAAATTGCTGTTCTGCAATGTTTGGCCCCACATCCTCCAGATGTTTTGTGATGCGACAGGACAAAATGCGCTCAAGCATCTTGCCTGTCTCATCGAGGAGGACTATGGGGCGATAACCAGCAGGAGAATCATGCGGGCGCCCCTCTTTCCGCAGCAGAACAAGACGACCCTCCTTCCAGCACCTCGGAAACCGCCCTTCCTGGATACAGTCATCAAATAGAGCCCTCAGGCGATCTCCAAGATGCTTTGCCGCTAATGGAAGGACCTTACCCGGTACTCCGTCCGGTCCTGGTGCCTTCTTGCTTGACCGTAGGCGGTCCACAACCCTCTCCATTTCTTCGTCCGTCACCAGTGGAACGCCGCTTGGGTCCTCAACCTCTCTCGAGGGGCCTGCCATTAAGGGTGGGCAGAATTCCGGAGCCGCCGGGAAAAGCCCTTCCACTATCCTCGTGAGGAGTTCCGGCTCCAGGGAATCCATAGGGGGGGCGTGTTTGAGCTTATTCCTTACTAAACGGTATGGTCGCCCCCACGGATCCCTGTCGAGCGTGGCCAGGAACTCCTCCCGTGCCTTCTCCTTCCTTCTCACAATCGCTACGCTTAGGGCCTCCTTTGCCTCTTTCAGCTTCCTGTGGTGCAGCTGTTCCTCCTCAGGTAGGTGCCTCCTCCGTCTACAACGGGTATAGGCACGGCGAGCGGCATTGCTGATAGATCTGAGGGTCGCTATCTCCTCCGACCACCAATACACCTGTTTTTTGGAGGGCAGCTTTCGGACCCGCGGCATGGCCGCATCGCACACAGATGTTAGGGCTACGCGAAACCGAGCCGCACGCTCCTCCACTCCTAAGGTGGTCGGAGGCGAGGCACACCACGCTTCCACCATAGCAGCTTCGTCTGCCATCTCTCTGTCGAGACGTGAGGCTGCCCACCTCGGGAACTGTCCTCCTTCACGAACGCCTCTTCGCCCCCTCTGACTGGGTGGTAGGCCCCCGGGTGATGCGTTGACCCTCATCCGAATATAAAGATGGTCGGAGAGGGTTTCTATATCCTCAAGGACGCGCCAATCGTCAATTCGTGCGGCAACAGCAGGGGTCGCGAACGAAACGTCCACTATGGACCCTCCCTGCCATCGCACGCACGTGTCAGCGTCGCCCCGGTTAAGCACATGCAGTCCCAGTGCCGCCACCCAATCTTCAAGGACCGCCCCTCTCTGGTCCGTGATGGGGGAACCCCACGCCGCACTCTTGGCGTTGAAGTCCCCCATCACCACCACTTGCGCCGGGATCGCTCTCCCTACGACCCTTCCCAGCCCCTCCAAAAACCATTCGAATTCACGTAGCGATCGGTTAGGGGAGAAGTACACTGCCACTAGGACAGTGTCTCCCCGTTTGGCCGCTACGAAGCCCGGGCCCTGTTCTGTTCGTATGAGCGGGGGGGAGTTATCTAGCGCTGACACCACCATGGCAACCCCTCCGTCTGTTGCCCCAACCCAGTTGGGCTGGGGAGGGACGTAGTAAGGTTCTGCCACAACCACGACGCCAATACCCCACTCCGCCATAACCTGCATTAGCAGGTCCTGTGCGCGGGCTGAGTGGTTGGTATTACATTGCAGGATCTCTAAGTGTCGGTGTGCTGACATTTAGAGATCCATGCGTTCCTCCTGAGTCGGTTCCTCGACTGCGCCACTGCTCCTGTGAGGAACCGGGGTCCTAGCAGGGCTTCTACCTTTGGTAGGAGGCGGGTTGCAGGAATCTCCTCCCATACAGTGGCCAGCCGGGCGTTTAGCCATGTGGCACACTGCACAGAAGGGTTGGGCTCTGCAGTCAGCTCTTCGGTGGTCTGGCTTGCTGCAGCGGTGGCAGAAGTTAGTCCGGTCTACAGTTGATGGGCAGGATGCGCTGGAGTGCCCGGTACCACAGCACCGGTAGCAGCGCATGGGCCTCTTGTCTACCACCTTCACTTGGGCGGACGACCAGCCCACAAGCAGTCGCCCATCCGCGATGAGTTTTTTAGCCGCCGTGACTGGGCACTTGGCAATGGCTGCTCCAGTCCCATCTCGTAGCACCCTGATGGCCCCCACTTTCACCTGCTCTATTGGGCAGCCCGCTTTGCCCGCTAGCGCCACTTTCAGATCATCCGAGGTCACTGACTCGTCAAAGCCAGCGACTCGGAGGTCCGCCATCATGACGGGCCGGTAAACGTTGGCCACGTCGCCAACTAGCCCACTAATCTTTTTCACTAGCTCGTCTGCGACGGCTCCGCCACTGTCCGCTGCGCCCGGGACCTCGATGATGCGGGCCCCTGACTGTGTTTTGCGAACCCGCACATGTTCGATGCCAACGTCCGCCAGGTTGACTGACTTAATAGCCTTCGTCATGACGGAGGCATACGATGCCTCCACGCCCGGCTTTATGGCCACTACTACGGCAGCAGTGGTGGGGGCGGTCAATTTATTCGCCGTGCGTCTTTTAGCAGGTTTTGTAGCCTTTGTTGCTGGAGCGGAGGCAAGCTTCTTTTTCTTTCCCTTTTTGACCACCTCCGTCCAGGGAACCTTGAGCAAAGGTGGTGTAGGCTCAGCCGATGTGGTGGGCCTCTGTGTCGTCGATTGTGCCGCTTTTGTCGCTGCCTTTAGAGGCTTAGCAGCCTTTTGCCCTACTTTGGTGGCCGGTGTGGGCTTCTCCGCAGGTCTGCTCACCTGCTTGGTAGAGGGAGACGGCTTGGCCGGAGCAGGGGCAGTTTTTACCGCAGGTTTAGACCGCGGGGTAGCCACAGGTGCTGGTTCAGCCATTGCATTTATATCAATGGCAGCACTTCTTCGGTCCGCCGCTAGAGGGGGTCGGACAATCGGCTCAGCGGGGAGCAGCTTTCTAACCTCGTCCAGGCGGACATTAACCATATTCCCAATGGAGACGAATAGGTCGCGTTTTAGGTCTTCCCGCAGTTCCTGTAGAGCACCAGCCAGGGCCGCAGGAAGCTCAGAGGGAGTCGGTGATTGATCCCTCTTCCGCTCGGAGAAGGCTGTTCTCAAAGCCTTGACCTCAGTCTGGGCAAGCGCAAGCTGCTCTCGCATTCGCCTGTTGTCGGCTTTGACAGCACGCAGTTCCTCATCTTCTCCTCTGCCCTGGAGGCAATCCGCAGCCGCCAGGATATCCCTGCACGCCTGGTTCATTTTGCCCCAGATATTGCCCTTCAGGTGGCCGCATTTCTTTGCCTCGTCCATCACAGCGTATGCTGATTTGCGGACGACGTCGACATAGTCATCCTCCGTTCGGAGAAAAGGGCTGCGGTCCCTTGATGTAGGTAGGCTCCGATCTCTTGACGTAGGAAGGCTGCCCCCTATGACTTCCTTATTTTTTCTCCGTATCCGAGGCGGGTCGTCAACGGCCAAGAGGTACGCTGCAGCCGCGTTCACCTCCGCCTGATAGTTGCCCAGTTCCTGGGACCTAAACATCGCCTTTGTTGCACTACATCCGGTATAGCGCCCCTTTGCGCTCGGATTCTTGCCCCGTCGTGCCGTGTTTATTTTTGGTCTGACCGTTGGGCCTGCCAATAGTTCGTCGGACTCATGAGGTCTCTTGTCGGGTTTTGAAGCTTTGTGCTGCAGCCTCCTGCCCTTGACCGTCTCTCCAGTTAAGTGTACTGAGGGAAGGGACGAGTCAGAAACATCGAGATGTGCTTCGATGTACTCCTCGAACAGTTCCCTCTCCTTATCCTGTGTCATTTTCTCCAGATTGAACTCGGTGTCCATTATACATTCGCCATTGTCATTTTTCCGGAGATCGCCATCTTGGCTTTCTCCCTCCTCCACCATCGATTTTTTGTTTGATTTTTTATCCATATTTATTCCCACGAGTAAGGGGGATGATAGTCGATCCAGAAGGTGCCCCCTCAACTGGACAAGCCTAATTACGTCAGAGTGTCGGCCGGTACTCTGACGAGGTAAGCACTTACGGCTGACTTCCTCACAGCCATGCATCCCCTCGTGGTGCTGCGCCACTTGGGATTAAGGGATTTTTTATTGAGGTTTTCGTCCTCTCGACCCGGCCGATTAAGGCAAGGTCCTCGGTCCGTCAGAGCCGCGAGACATGATCCACGACACTCCAGACGGGAAACGAGTTGGTCCGACGTCGGCAAAGCCGAGTGCACCTGGCACATCGCCGCACCCGTTATCCTCTTTCGAGGACAACCCCCACACAGTCCGTGAAGGACACAGTTGCATCCACGTACAACTCTCCGAGAGGAGTAAATGGGAGCAAACTCCACCATATACGCGCTCTTTTAGGGAGTATTTAATTCCCAAGGCCCGCGCTGGACCTATTAAGTGGTTATCCCGCCACTGATTCGGTGGAAAAAAAAGGGAAGGATGGGGGGTAGGAAGGAATGGGAAATCGGGAAGGTGGGAATGGGATAGGGTCGTGCCGCTCTTAGTCTGGTCCCTCACCCCGAGCCTTTCCGGTATGGGTAACCCTGTCCGGTATAGCCACGGGGATCACAGAGACACGCAAGCCCCCCCACCACGGCAAGGTGGCAGCACAATCGGGGGGGAACCTAACCTAACCTAACCTAACCTAACCTAACCTAACCTAACCTAACCTTTTTTTTTTTTTTTTTTTTTTTTTTTTTGATGACGAAGTGGAAATGCATTTACGCATCCCCCCGATGGCCTAAGGATGACCGTGCAATGGGGGGTATAACGGACTCTCACCTAAGCGAACTACCGTTTAAAACCACTCCGGCGTAACCCTCCTGGCTGGTTAACGGAGACGCCGCGGTACCGCCAAAGCATTGCCCGCTGGGCGCCTCCCAGCCCGCTCCGAAGAGCACACCGCCAAAGGAGGAGACGACTGCGTACGCACACAGCGATCTCCCCAAGCTGGGGGAGCCGTGCAATGTGGGCCCTTCACCCACGTGGCTCCCCATGAAGTTCAGGCGATCAGCAAAAGCTGGGTTCGCCTTCCCTTCACAGCCTGCATGGAGTGTAGGGTGTTTTCCGGCAGGCTAGACCGGGGTAAGTCCACGTTCCTTCAAACACCCACACTACACCTGTCTCAGGTCTAAAATGTCCTCTGAAAACAGAGGTCACTAGACCCGAGACTCACGTCTGGGCGAACCAGGCAACGTTTATCTTGAGTTAAACATGTTTAATTTTTATTTTTATGAGGTTTTCTTTTATGCTGATAACACTGTGGTCTTGTTTAATGGTAATTCTTGGGCCGACAAGCAGCTGAAGACCTCTCAAGAGTGGCAAGCTGACTCGATTGCAATCTCCTTTCTTACAGTCATTGTTTATCAATGCCATCTACCATCCGGTAGCGGAAGTAACGACTGGTCATACATAGAAATATATGGGGTGCCATAGGGTGCATCGCCGTAGTCGGGTAATGACCATTTAAGGACAGGGAACGCCATCTATTGGCAAGTAGATTTGTAGAAGTGTTGGTAATTGTAGGGAGATTATTGAAACACTTCTTGTAGTTGTAGTTGTGACAGAAGAAATTGAATGTATATTTATTTAAAAAAAAAAAAAAAAAAAAAAAAAAAAAAAAAAAAAAAAAAAAAAAAAACATCTTGATGCGTCGGCTTGCGGTTTTTCTTAATTTTTACGGATTTGGATTCAAAGCACTCTAATATTTTATCAAGGTTTTTCCACATCGTAGATATTGTTGAATGCAAAACTTTGTATTCTTTGCACAAATCAGCATTGTTTGCACCATTTTTCAATTTTGAAATGATTTCCGCCTTTTCTTTAACAGTGAACGTGCGTCTAGGAGCCATACTTATTCAATAGTTTATTACACAGTTGCTACCCTGAATATCAATTTGTAACTGAACCATTTTTACTCGGAAACGTACACGCTTACCTTCCTAATTACCTAGCTAATATCTAAAAACAAAAAGTAAAGGTTGCTGACCATCTGTGTAGATGTAAACAAAAGATAAGAAAGCTCTTTTGTGTCTTTGGCGGCCGACTCCGGTCGCAACATCTGCATGGGATTTCCAGGAATTTATTACAAACTATTCAATAAAAACAGTCGCTACACCCGAACTCGACGTTACATCCAAAGTCGCTATAGCCATGTGTTTGTACATACTAAAGTATGCTTTAATTCAAGGGACTGAGATTTAACGTCACTATAGACAAATGGTCGCTACAACCAAGGTCGTAATAAATGAAATCCACTGTACTCGTATGTAGTTTAAAACATAACAAAGGTTTCAACTTGTTTCATTCTTTTTTACAGTCTGGTTTTAGTTTTTTAAACTTTTTTTTTTTTTTTTATTATTATTTAATAGTTTTTGAAACTTATGTTTTATATTGAATATTTTTTGCAGTCGAGTTAAAAATATCAAATTAACATTATTTTCGTTTATGTAGTTTTATGATACCCTCAAGTTTTAATTGCATATTAGCGCTACCTACCGGTGAAGTTGAAAACTAACGTTTAGTACAAATTCAATTTTTTTTTTTGTGTTTTAGATACCCAAATTCAAACCTTCTGCTTTTGGTACACAAGTCGCAGTTCTTTTTTTTTATTGAGATTAAGAGCTGAAAGAGATCCCTTGAAGAGATTTATTTCTTTGTATATCTTCATTGTATCGATTTTTTTTCTGCGATATTAAATACATACAGGCTGCTTTAAAATAAAACCACCAATAAAATAGTAATCATGTGTAGCTTAAGGAAGCTTATTGAATTCAAAGCCAATACTATCGTATTAGATTGATAACTAGCGACATCTAACGGGCAGCTGGTTCACTAAATTGTGTTACAAGTAGGCTCTTAAACCAATGATAAACAAAGAACGGTAGTCGGAAATTAACTCGCGGAGCGCTCGGCTCTCAAAAGCCAAAATGTCCTGAGCGCCCCGTTATTTTATAACCTTGGTAATTTTCCGGTGGTACATTGCTTACCTACGACATCTACCATCCGGTAGCGGAACTAATATCTGGACATATCACAAGCGTAGTACCGCCACTGCCCACTAGATGGTTCTCGAAGTCTATTGATTACACTTTTTTAATTTCCAGCCGCATGTTTAATTTGTAATACTTAAATCAAAATAGCCTATAACCATCGCACCAAAAAGACAAATCGATAGACACCTCATTTGTTAACTTCGGTTCAATAGGAACGGCGCTAGAGTGGAATATACATACATATGTACATACATATATACATACATAGAAACATACATAGGGTGGGTCATATCATTACCCTTCCTTTGCTTCGCCGTAGTCGGGTAAAAAGTTACAAAAGCTCTCATCGGATAAAAATAATATGCAATTCGAATAAAAATCGGACATAAGTGAATCGACATCCATACTACAAGAACACTCATGCAGTCTGTTGACGCTACGAAAGAAGGGTAGGTAAAGAAAGAAAACTAGCTTAGTACTGGTTTTAATTTTTGTAATGGCATCAATACATACGTTGATTTAAAGACTCAATATTTAATATATAATAATAAGGCAAAGTATTATATTGTATACAAAAATAAAAGCACATCTACTTCGAGTAGATAAGTGACAGGTCTCGTGGCGCGCGCCGCCCGCCGTTGCGCATGCGCTCCTCGACTGCCGCGACCTCGCGCCAACGAGCACATCACTATATTATTCTCGTAAAATTTAGTGGAATACAATTCTCTTAACTACCGGAACGACTATAATTACAGGGAAAGAGGTAATTATTTTAAGTATTCATATACATAATTATACTTATCCGTCTCATTTACAAAAATAATTAAGTCGTAGTGTTTGATATGAGTAGAGTACAATAGAAGGAAGCTTGGTTTCTCACCGAGTAGGCGCGCGCCGCGCGGCGCAATAAGTTAATCGCACACACCCACACACGCACACGCACGCACACGCACACACACACACGCACGCACGCTCTCAACAACGACCAGGGTGTCCACTCCATATCATAAAAAGCATTTTTTTTCATACCTCCCTGACCTCTACTTCAGTCGCTCGGAAACCTCCTAAGGACGAACAGAAGAAGGGCTTAGTACCTAGGTAATTCCTATAAATCAAGTATTCTTAGAAATCGGATAATTGGGAGCACAATAAGGCAACGACCAGGCAAAATCTCACCACATTTGAATTAAACGTTGAAAGAGGGTAAAAAACATATAAAAAAAAAAATATATATATACTATGTCCTGAAAGAATTAAGAGCTGACATGGTGGGCATGGTAGACATGGTGGTGGTGGTATTTTTATAGTTAATTTAATTTAATTCGTTATAGTGTAGGTACTTAGGTATTACAGCTATTATACAGGAACAGATGTCAAACTTCATCGTTGTAGGAGCCTGAACAGTGATGTTGATGTACCGCTGGGGCTGTAATGAACCGAAACCCATTTAGTAACTAGCTTCATCTTGTGATTGTTTTTATTGGCTATCGTTTTAAACATAACTTACAAAGAAGCATACCGATAAAACAATTCGCGTGATGATAACAAAGGACCGTTGGCTGGTGCAACGACGTGTGACAATGACGTCACTGCGCTTTCATGTCACCACCAACGCTGCCAAACTCGCGTCCGAACTCAGAGTTAACGTGGTTTTACGATTATTTATCATTTAGCTGTTGCCCGCGACTCCGTCCGCGTGCAAAAATAAAACAGCCTATGACACTCACAAGTAAAGTGGCTTTCTATTGGTCAAAGAACTTTCAAAATCGGTTCAGCAGATCCATTGTTTACCCCTACAACCCCATAAACCTAGTTGGTAGTGACCCTGTCTTCGAAGCTGCTGCTGTTCTGGGTTCAAATCCCGGTAATTGCAGATATTTGTGTGATGATATTGTGTTCTATGTATTTAAGTCTAGTACCCATATTACAAGCCTAGAGCTTAGTTTGGGACTAGGTCAATTGGTGTGACATTGTCCTGTGATTTATATATTTATTTTATTTAAACCACCTTATCTCACCTCACCTCTTTATACTAGTATAGATAATTTCACATTTTGCATAATATTTTAACACAATATGTCGTCCTCTGGCCACAGATTATTTCAAGAGTTTACAATAAAACTTCTCAATATTCAAATTATTATAATAATTCCCATGGTAACTATAAAAGCCTTTTATTTTTATGCGTTATTTGTATAAGTTAACTTTTTAAAAATATACAATAATTACACTTGACTGAAATGATTACGACAATACAATGGAGTTTCACAACACAACTCGCTTGCCAGCTGTCGGAAGAGGCGACCACTCCGTGCCGCCACTTTGGTACAAGAGTATCTAATTCCCTCCTGAGACTAGACTTGCTTTTTGGTTTCCTGTCACCGGCGCAGTTGTGATTTATTAACTAAATCGACCGACGACTTCGTCCACGTTCACAATAATCATAATTTACTTGCGTAAGGTTTTCAGAAGAAAAAAAATACTATGAAATTTCACATTTACTTCTTAGAATATTTGCCAAACATTAAGTTCGGAGGATCGAAAGCATCCGAACTATTCATGATGTCGCGGGTAATGCTGGTAAGATAGTTTACATCACCGGCTCCTGAATATTCGATTTCCTACTAATCATAAATATAAACAACTTTGCAGTCGCTAAAAACCATCGCAATACATTTTGATATAAACATTAGACTGCTTGGACCCAGGCCCGGGAGCGCCGGGGCTACCTCTCCAGGAGATGGACACCCTGCACAACATACATAATTAGGTACAATTTGTTCGTTTGGAATAAATTTAATTAAAACTATGAAACATTCCATATTGATCAATAATTATATGTAAACACGAGTTGTCCACGCCGGCAGCGGCGCCCGGGGACAAGAGCACAGCGCTGCAACATTTGTGATAATTATTATACAGGGGGTGTCATTTAAATCGGTCGGTATGGGAAATTCTGAAACTATAAGACATACGAAGATCAGGGCTGGGATTCTACACGGTAATAACGATATCGTATTTGATAGGTTTCCGTATTGTCAACGTTTTCATAACTCTTATGTCATTTACAATAATGGCGACTGTGACAAACACGATATCGTTATAACGCAGTTGAATAGAGGCCCTGACGTAGAAACCATGTCATAAATTTTACTAAGAAGAAAAACTGCATAAAATGTATAAAATGCATTGTTTTCACATATTTTAATTTATTTTAGGAAGTGTTCGAAGTGACCACCGTTACAATATTCAACAAGTTCGGGCATGTAACATTATTGTCTTTACTAAAATAAATAAAATTAAACTATGTGAAAATAAAGCATTTTATACATTTAAAACATCATGTTTCATAGAGCTTTTTACTGCTTAAGACCAATACAATCGATATCTAAATAGAAATAGTGTAAGGTTTTTTTAAAACCATCTGGTTCGATTCCCGAGCTGAGTACAGGTTTTTTTTTAAAAGTATGAATGCAGTTTTTCTTCTTATTAAAATCGTTGTCATGATTCTTAAGAACAGATCTTTGTATGTCTTATAATTTCAGAATTTCCCATACTGACCGATTTAAATGAAACACCTGTATACTTCTATACTAACGTTTAGAATAACTCGCAGCGAGCCTTACACATGTATATAAAATATAGTGTTTGCGATCGACCAACCACGCCCCTCTCCCCGCCTCCGCGAGCACACGCCGCGTCGAAGGCAGCGGGCGTCATCATGACAGGGGTTCCGTCTTGTGCCATAGCGTCGTTTGTTCTAAAGCCCTTTGCCATAACACTTTAGCCATAACAATCAGTTCCCATAATGTATCGATAGTCTTAAAACACTTTCAGCTGCGCGTGAATTTTATTATGCAATTACTAATAGTAATAAAATAAACATTACCTAATAAATTAAGTCCTACGTTTGACTGTCATAACGGTTGAAAACTTATATTTTATTTGGTAGCTTGCTGTTTATCATAATGTTGATTGTCCTAAAGTTATGTGGAATGAACAAGAAGCTAAAATGTCTGCAAGAGCTAAGTAGCAAATACAGTACTCCGTTCACCTAAGACGGTCGCCACACTTGTTTCAAACTACTTCGGCCAGCGTCGTGTTCACATTAGTCCGTTCTGTCCGCCGCCTGCCGCGCGTCCACGTCGCGGGGGACGACTCGCTGCAGGCGCCGCCCGGGCCGCCGAGCGCCGCGCGAGCAGTGCGAGGCGGCGCGGCGCAACCTACTAGCTGACCTGAACAAGTTTTAATGGGACCACCATTATTAGGACCGAAAACATTATGGCAATAAAAGTTATTAGAATGAAAAACGATCGCTCATTCCCAAAATACTACATTTTTTAAATACATTATATTGAAAACCCAATACGTTATATTCATATTAAGTTATACTGTTGAAAATCTGGTGTTTGGGGATGAGCGGTCCAACCGATAGGCGAGCATTTAGGACCATAAAAAATATGGCTTATGCTATTATTACTATTTATTATGTTAAACAGAGCTCGGGCAAGTAACATTAGGTAACTTAACATTTTGTCATCTCATTATTAGAACAAACGATTACCAGGATCAACAATGGTATAGCAAGTGAAACTAGGATTAGCAAAGCGTTATGGCAAAAATTAGAGAGCCTCGACAACACTATACACTAACTTGTACTACAAAAAATAGTCTATTCACGGAGGTCGATGATCCGCGGAGCTGCGCAGCGCCCGGCGCCAGGCCCGGCGGGACCGTCGAGGCGAGGGCGCGCTGGCGCCAGCGGGCCAGCCGGCTAGCGGCTCGGCGCTAGACCGGCTCGCCGGCGCCAGCGCGCGGCGCGGCTCAGACCAGCTGGTCGCGCGGCAGCATGGGCTCGGCGTCCGGCGCCGCCCAGTCGCCGCGCGGCCGCAGCCCGAAGAACTCCGCGCAGTTGCGCACCGGCCCGCGCGAGAACGGCGAGCGCCCGCCGCGCGCCGCGAAGTGCCGGTAGCGCCCGCGGTTCAGCTGCTCGTTGGTCGTCATGCCGAGGCACACCACCTGCAAGCGAGAGCCGGTCAGCGCGCGGCCGGGCACGACCCCCACCCCCACCCCCACCCCCCCCCGCGGGGCGGGGCGCTCACCAGGTACAGCTGGCAGCCGGTGAGGATGGACACCCAGAACAGGTGGAACACGGCGTGGCCGAGCACCCACATGACCCAGGCGTTGCACTGCGCCCAGCGCAGCAGCGCGTCGCCGGCGCCCTCGGGCGCGGCGGGCGCGGGCGCCGGGCACTCGGCCCGGAAGTACGTCACGCAGCCCCACACCATCCAGCTCGCCATGCCCAGCAGGCTCACCAGGAACCCAATGAAGTACCGGTGGTTGTTTGCGCCTGTCGACGGTGTTAACATTTTATTGATTTCCAAAACGACCTATTTGGTACAGACTCACTCGTCTATTACTATAGGCTATTTCCCGGGGACCCAGAGCCTTGAAATTTTGCATCGAGGGGTACATATCGTAATACAGGGTGTTCGGCAGAGGGTTGTACAAACTTTAGGGACTAACTCTGTAGATCATACTCATCAACTTTTATAATGGGACCAACAGCCGAATCGCGAAGAAAAAAAAACTACTGTTCCATACAAACTTTGAGAGCTAAACAGCCGAAATGTATGGATCAGCTGGTTTTTCCTCGAGATGTTGATGTTGGTCCCAGAATAAAAGTTGATAAGTATGACCTACAGAGACAGTCCCTGAAGTTTGTACAGCCCTCCGCCGAACACACTGTACATACAATTCTAAAGTTTAAAATACATATATGGCCATAATGGGACATAAAACATAACAGGTCACAAGTCATAATATATAATTATTTTAATCTGTAACCGTAAACTATTTAGAAATGTTATAAAATAAACCTTACCTAACCTAGTAAATTATTTCTACTTGAATGACCTTAATAAATTAAAGCTAATTTATTTTATAAAGGTATAGCTTCATTAGCTTTGAGCGTATAGATGAGTACCATCCCTCCTTGCTAATTGGTTTAGATACCTTACAACTTAACAAGAAATGTACTAAATCAATCCCTTAAAAAAACCCTACTTCAACAAATGCAACAATTGCATATTTCGCAACGACCTCAGCAGCACTGACTGGGACCAGCTCCCCGTGGACCTGGATGTCAATGATGCTGTACAATTATTCTATACCAAGTTAAACTTTAACTTTTCGCTACACTATGATATTTATGATCATATAATTATCTAAATTCAACCAGTTACTTGGCTTTATTGCTCGATTTACAAAGGGCTTCAAAAATCAAGTTTCTTTACTGTTCACTTATTGCTCTTATTAGAAGCATTCTTGAGTATGGGTCAGTTACATGGTCGCCGTACTATGAAGTGCACAGTAACAGGACGGAAGGGGTCCAGAAAGATTCCATAGCATTCTTTCTTATAGACTTCATCTTGGTCGAAAATTTCAACTGAAACTAGGCTCAAAAAATTTGATTTGCATCGCGCCGAAAATAATAATAATAATTTGCAATAAATTACTCAGTATTAATAATTACACAGTGTCTTAGTGGATTTTTAGTAGGTCGTACACATAATGTTATAAAGTAAAAAATTATATCATCATCATTGATCCTACTAGTTCGCGGTGTTAATATCTAAATGTGTACAAAATTTTCGAGGAAAAAGTGAGTGGGCTTACCGACGCAGTTCCCGATCCAGGGGCAGTGGTGGTCGAAGCGCGCCACGCAGCGGTTGCAGACGGAGCAGTGCTTGGAGCGCAGCGGGCGCCGCACCAGGCACGCCGAGCAGAACCGCGCCGGGTCGAAGCCGCCGCCCGCGCCCTCGCCGCCTTGCCCGCCCTCGCTCAGCTCGATGATGGTGCGGAACTTGTCGCGCGTGGACGCGCGGATCACGCCCGGGTCGGACCGCCACAGCCGCAGGAAGAAGTGCCACAGCACGCCCGAGCACAGCAGGAACAGCAGCGAGGCGCGCCAGCCGGCCGGGCCGAGCAGGAACACGGCCCACGTCACGTAGAACCACGCCTTGGTGGCGCAGTAGACGGCCAGCGGCAGCATGTTGCGCAGCGAGTCGTCCAGCAGCGCGGCGCCCGTGGCCTGCAGCGCGCCCGACAGCGCCAGCAGCAGCAGCGCCTTGAGCGCGTAGCGCGCGCGCGCCTCGAGCACCAGCCCCGCCAGGTAGAACGCCACGAACGGCGCCGCCGCCACCACCCACCACCGGAACTTCTGCAACCCACAACCGCGCCGCACCGTCACGCCACTTGCACCACGCCCCCCGCCCCCCGCCCCACGCCCCACGCCCCACGCTCCGCGCCCGCGCCCGCGCCCGACTCCCGCTACTCAATTCTGTTGCGCGTGACAAGCGCGTGCGCCTGGCGAACTCGATACGTTTCCTAGTGGATTATATTATACTAGCGACCCGCCAGCGGCTTCGTCCGCTGCAATTTTTTTAGACGTGCACGCCCCACTCCTGTATTTCAGTGCCCCCTCCACCCCGCCCGCCGCGATGCCCGGCGCGCTTTTCAGACTGCATCGCAAACAACGGCCACGGCGCTATGGCAGTTTTGTTTACTGCTTGAATTTTTTAATTCGTAATATCTTTTGAATGGAAAGTCCAATTTAAATAATTTAAAAACTATTTTATAGGTAGTTAAATGGTCTTGACTTCGCCTCATGTCATAAACTCGCACTCGTGTCTCAATGGCCCTTATTATGATACAGTTGCATAAACTACTATAATGAACGCTTTTGAAAATGTTTATTTGAATATGTTTTTGTTCGGCGGGCCGTGGGGGTCAGCCCCTCGTAGCGTACCTTGTCGTAGAAGAGGCGGCGCAACGGGTGCGCCTTGCCGCGCGCCAGCTCGTGGTCGCGCACGCGCGCCAGCACCTTGGCGCCGAGCCAGGGCGCGCCGCCAGCCGCCGCCGCCGCCTGCAGCATGCCCAGCGGCGTGGCGCCGCGCACGTTGGCCACGTCCAGCGGCGCGTTGCCCTGCGCACACCACACACCCTCACTCCGACAACTACACTCGAACACTCGCTCGTTTATACTTATACTCTATCTAACCGGATTACCGGACCTACTTAACTAAAACGATTCTATTGTATATGAACAAACTCCTTCTTATTGGTTAACCATACCCATCCTCCTCAGAATATCATATTCGCGAAACATTATATTAGATAGTAAAACATGATATTCGCAAAACACGATATTCGCAAAACATGATATTAATAGGAACCATACAACACGATTACGATCAATAGATTATCGACGCTACTGCCATGGACAGGGTCCCATTTAATTGGTTACAAGTAGATTAATTTTACAGCTACAGTTATCGGCACTCGACGGCGCGACCCACTGCTCAATTTTCGTATAACGGGTCTCGCCCTCGTGAATCAAAATCCCTAAAATATGTATATTTCTGTCTGTCGTTGTGGTCTACCACAACGTCAATATTTCGCCACATATTTCATGGATAGTCATTTTTAATGCAACATGTTTTTTGTTTGCAAAGACCCTGGAGCTTATCAGGGTCGTGTGTAGCTTTATGACCATGAAGATACCTCAACTTCATAACTTACTCTAGGATTACAATAATGTACAAAATGCCTAGGTGATAGTGTGGTCCGACCAAGATCTTGGTTTCGGCCTTGTTGGCTCAAAATGGCAGAGAATCTTAGCGGCGGCAAAGACTGTCCTTTTTTTTATTATTCTCAAGCAAATGCCTCTCAAGCACAAGGGCATAATTTATAAGACCGTTGTGAAACCAGTCGTCACGTATGGGTCTGAGTGTGGCGTAGGTACCAAGGAGAAGAATGAAAGCAGAGTGCATGTGGCGGGGATGCGGATGTTACGATGCATGTGTCTCAATCTCTAAATAAACAGGCTGGTCAGCCCTCGATTGATATGTGTGAAATAATTTCTGACCTTGCTTTATTAAAACTATTGTCTGACCGAAGTTTCGGTTTCGATTTCGACCAAAAAACAGCTGAACCTTTCGGCCGCGCCGAAACTTACAACTGTACTTTCAGGTCACGTTTGGCTAACGTCGGCCGCTGGATCACTTTGCTCAGTGAAGTGACACTTCTGTTGGTTCCCCGAATAATGTTATTTTGTTTTTGATATGAATTTATCAAGTGATAGTGTATTTCTTAACGCTTATTTTCACAATTTACAAACAATGGATATATTGGTTATTTAGGATATAAATTTTATCTTTTGTCTTTTTTAAATGCGGAAGTTTACTTATTTCATTAAACAACTTTAGAATTTAATTTGTTTTAGTTGCGTGTAATAATTCATAAATAATAAAACTAATAATGATAGTAGGTATCTACGTAATAAAATGATGGGTCAATCAATAACTCAAAGCATTTCTTTTAACTAAGACAATGTTGAAATTACAATTTGGTAAAAGCGAAACAGAAGCCTGTAATATTAGGACAGCGAGATGTTTCATTATTCACGTATCTGGAAAGAACGGCCCACTGAAATTTTACATAACGTTTTAGCACATTTATACAAGGTTCCGTTTCGGTATCGGCCGAAACTATAATCGAAACCGAACCATCGGTTTTGGTTTAGGAGAAAAAACTTGTTTTGGTCGGACACTAATCAAAACACACAATTTAATAACGTGAACGTCTTTTAGGCGTTAGCCATTGTTTTATCTACTAGGTTTATCTTGATCAGTACAATGATATCATCCAACTGATAGTCCACAACATATTGGAGCCGTCATATATTCTATGCAAACTGGTTAATTTGTTACAGTCTATACTGCCCAAGCCATTATACACTTTTCAAGTAATGTATCCAAAACTAATGGGCCCCTAAGCATGAAATTGTTGAGACCCATTTCACACACCACATCCACAGCTACATAGTGCTATGATTGTTGCTGAATCCATGGTTTTTCTGTTTTGTAGTTAAATTTGCCTATTATTTATTTATTTATTTATTTAATCTTTATTGCGCAAAAAAGAATACACTTAATATGCAAAAGGCGAACTTAATGCCGTAAGGCATTCTCTACCAGTTAACCTTTAGGCAAAGCAGAGATTGTAGTGGCGGTGCAACATAGATTCTGACTTAACTATATACTATATACTTACATAAACATATACACTTACATAATATCAATATGCTACATAAATATAAATACATGAAATACACTAATAAATAAATACATGCATAATATGTATGCATGTATATAAGCAAAAAACAAAACAGATAAAGCAATCAGAAAACCAAGATGATGTCAATTCTACCTGCAAAGAAATTCGCGAACTTTCTTTTTAAAGGCAAACTTGTTCGGAGCTTTCTTCATTTTAAGGGGAAGGTCGTTCCAAAGTCGTGCTGCCTGAAGGGCGAAGGAGTTGGACATGAAACCTGTGCGGTGAGGAGGGATGGAAAGTGTGAGGTTTTCAGTGGATCGTAGCTGACGGATGTGGGTAGAACCCAGAAATTTAAAAAGAAATTTTAAGTATTCAGGAGATTGCGGATCGTACAGAATATTATAAAGGAAACAGAGTAATCTACTTTTGCGACGTTGGCGAATAGGAAGCCATCCAAGTTGAGAGCAGAAGGAAGAAACGTGATCATATTTACGAAGACAGAAAACAAAGCGAATGCAATTATTGAGAAGGCGATCCAACTTATCGAGTTGTCCTTCGCTCAGATCCGGATAACACACGTCACCATAATCAATGATGGGAAAGATTAGAGACTGCACAAGGGATACCTTGGTCTTAATAGGCAAAAAGTGCTTTAGTTTATTAAGAGAATGAAGAGAGCCCATGACCTTGCGACTTATTTCAGTGACATGTGTTCTCCAATTGAGAGAGTTATCCATATAAATACCAAGATCCTTGACGCTGCAGCTAAATGGGATATTAATACCATTAAAATTTGGTGGCTGAACAGCATCAAGGTTAATTTTATTGAGCTGGCCAGAACTACCAATGATAATAGCCTGACACTTGGCTGGGTTCACGAACAAGCCAAATTTTTCGGACCACCTAGCCGTTTTAGCCTATAAACAGAGAACCAGATGAACAACGGTTGCTGGCACTGAAAGTGGAAAGTTTTTTTTTTTTTTTTATTTCAATACACACAACTATTCTTACAGGGTATCCTAATTCGACAGTGTGGATTTAATATTATGTATATAAAATACGTATGTTACAATATTATTTAACAATAAACATTACTTATTACTAATCCACGTTATGGTAGCATAAAATATACAAAGTTACCCTTGTGAATTCATTCAAAGAACAACAGAATAAGTCGACCTCGTCCGTTAGGCGGTTTAATGTGCGCAGTGCCCTTGCTATGGGCGCCCGGCGCAGCAGCTAAGTGCGCGCGCGCGGCTCGGCCAGCAGGCGCGGCACGTTGAAGCCCACCTCTGCTACAATTCCCGGGTAGAACAGCTTGCCTCTCAAAAACTTAAATATGTACAGAGCCAAGCCAATCCTACCTCCCTTCTAACCTCGAGTTGATTGTATCGCACCCTTCCCGACACAAACAATGTAGGATACATCAACGGGTAAAAAGGGTTAACCATATATAATTTCCAGTACAAAAACTGAAATATTGTTTTGAATACGCTCCAGCTCCGCTCCGCTTTAATCTATATTTAGACTCATGTGGGCTCCAGATGACTGCAGTACATCCCAGGTGACTTCTAACTACGCTCTTATCGGTGGAGTAACTCCATTCTAACCTATTCCAAGCTTTCTTTTTACCACACTGCTGCAGTATGACGCATACTTTTTCATGTGTACTGCTGTTTGGCCAAATTAATTTTCATCAAATGTATCATTTCATAAAATGTTTCATATGGGCAAACACATTTTTCCGAAACTGTAAATGTTTTAGGATTTATTTCAGGACCTTAAAGGTTAGCTTAGCTTAGTTTTATAAAAAGTCTGAAATATTTAGTTTTGGAAAGAAAGTTTTTTCCCAAATGAAACATTTGACGAAATGATACATATGACGAAAAATAAATTGGCCGAACGGCAGAGATCCACTTTTTATTTAATTGGTCTAAGGTTCTTTAACTTTTTCCCCCTTTTTTTTCCTTTAATTATCATCTTAATATACTTGTTCTCCCGTAACAAATGACCAAGCATCTTCCTTGTCTATGTCCTTCACTGCTAACTAAAACAGGAAGAAATTATTTGTATCTGTCCCCAGCACCACATTTTGAAGGCTTTTAAGTTTCGCTGCCATACCTATAGAGCTATGCTCATATACACCCTAATAAGTCTGATGCGCAGTTTACTAGATATTTCTAGCTTTATATAGATATTAAATAAATAATTATAAAACATAATTTTTGTAAAGAAAGATATTAAATGAATACAAAGCCAAACTCACATAGAGCACAAGCGTAGAGACAGCCGTGGAGTTGCGGGCGAGGATGGCCCAGTGCAGGGCCGTGTTGCCGTGCGCGGCGTCAGCGGGGCGCGGTGAGGCGCCCAGTGATAGCAGCAGGCGCGCGGGGTCTACAGCCGCCACGCGCCACGCTGCCCACATGAGCGGTGTCATGCCGCCCGCGTCGCCCGCGTCCGCCGCGCCCGCGCCGCCTGATGCCACCAGGTACGCGCACACAGCCGTGTGCCCGAACTGCGCCGCCAGGTGCAGCGCCGCGCAGCCCTCGGCGTCGCGCAGCGCCAGGTCGGCGCCAGCACGCACCAGCAGCACGGCCGCCTCCAGGTGCCCCTGGCGCGCCGCCCAGTGCAGTGGCGTGGCGCGCAGCTCACCGCCAACCGCGTCAACGGTGGCGCCCCGCGCCAGCAGGTAGGCGCAGATCTCGCGCCGGTTGTTGATGGCGGCCCAGTGCAGGAGCGTCACGGTCTCATGGTCCGGCTGGTTTACGTCCCAGCCAGCTTCCACCAGCTCGCGCACGCGATCGAAGGCTCCGTACTGCGTCGCCTTCACGATGTCGAACCCGCTGTAGTCCCGCGCCGCGGGATCGGCGCGCGGCGGCGCCGCGGCAGCCGTGTCGCCGTCGCGCTGCGCCGCTCCGCACTGGCCGCTGGCCGCGGCGCCGCATGTGCTTTCATACATGGTGCTCACTCCACTCTACTGTGACACAAACGCATTGTTTCCACTTGTAGGGACTAGAAAGCACAAAAGTTATCGCAATTGATAACACCGACGCGCAGTTGTACGCGTTCAAGACTAGTACGGTACTATCATATCACAGCAGAAAGGAAACTTCAATTTATTGACATTTCATTACGAACCACAGACTACGGCTAAGATAATAAACATGGTAGAGAAAATAAAATAGTACAAAAAATATACGAAAAAGTACTGAAAGTATTGCCAAATTTCTTAGTATGAAGCAGAAACCCATTTAAAAAAAGTAAAATTTGGTAAAGTGGAACCGATGATGAAGTATTTTACGGGTTCAGTAGGTAAATATAGTTCGAGTGAGTTAATACACTTAAATAAAAGTACCTATACTGCGACATTAAATAATAGAAATTAAATGAGGGCGCCACTTTCTACGTAACTGTCACATTTTTGACGTAAAATGCTTAAACATGGCAACAATTTGGTATGTTTTTTTTAGTTTCATTTTATTTAATTTCTACTCTTTTATGTCGCACTATACAAAGTAACAAAAGTATAATTTCTTCTTAGTTATTCCCTTCATAAAAAGGCTCATTAGGTTCTCTTAATGTTAAAATACAAGAATTATAAAAAGCAACAAAAATATTAACAATAATTATTTACTTTTGTTTTTATTCAAAACAGTGCCACAGCCAGCACATAATTATGTTATACACGAAGGTAAGTTATGTCAGAGTGCCAGTCTTTAACTCCTGCATTTTTTACAATTATGACTTGTTAAATTATCAGACCGTAACAAATGTCCGCTCTTACCGGGATTTGATTTGAGCCCAGGACCGCTGGCTTCGTAGGCAGGGCCACAGAATAAGTAATAGTACAAGTACAGAAGCGACACTCCGTGACAGCAAACATGAGAATTTAAACCTAAACAGAACGCGTTAACGATAATAAAACAAGTGCACGGCCGGAAGTGACCTTGGTTACATTTCTGCGATCGATAGTGGGGGCGCCCCTAACGAGGCAAAATGCAGCTTAAATCTGCGCCGCGAGAGTATGTATTATTTCGCCCGCCATGAGCTTTACTGACTCCGCCTACTCCGCAGGGCTGGCAGTTACTTGTACTAATTAATACGTTAATACTTATTCCGTGGCAGTTGTAAGAAAACAAATTGCATTAAACTTATTATTAATTGTAGTTTTCTTATGTAGTTTTATTTTTATTCATCCCTAACTGTGCTAATACTGTTGCATTTGGTACACAAACAGGACTATTTTCTTTGTACCTATCTTTTATATTTGTATTTGTTTGTGCAACTGTTAGTGTGTCTAATTGAATAAATAAATTAAATAAATAAATAAATCTAGTTTGTAACTAGAGACGCACTAAGCGAGACAAGCGAGAAAATACAACTTGTGCTACCCGTACTGGAATAGGTAGGTTAATGTTAGTCTAGGAGCTGACGCACGTTAACATTACATCGTACATGAAAAAACGTTAAAAAAAAGTCGGATTGGTGAAATTTCAAAAAAACGTTTAGTATATTTTTGATTTAAAATCAATAATTATTAATATCTTATAACAATATTTATGTTTCATCAATAACATTTAATCAACATTTTTGCAATCTGCGATGGAAAGCCTATTAGTCTTATTGCCTGTTTCACAATCGACAAGTAAAGCTTATGTGAGACATACATTTACTCTTTCTTACACTTAAAAATATACAAGGAGAGAGCCAATTTTTAATGGCAGATAAATTTGTCATTGCAATACTTAATAATAAAATTTATATTATAACTATTTGTAACTGTGACTGATTGATTACAAATACAAATGTTGAATTTTTACATATTTTTTCATATATTTTACTCCTTTTTCATATATTTGATATTTATTATTTATTTATTTATAGTAAAGTAAAAGGTAAAATAAAAATTACAGGTTTTTAACAAAAGTTAATTATAATTTTAATTTTATTGAAAATAGTCACAAAGCGGACCTTCTTAACTTTTTCTTATATATTATATAGGTAACTCATTACTAGGGTCATGTTTTAGCGAAAATATCCATCTACATATTGTTATAATAATTACAAGTCTTAAACAAAAAATAAACCGACTTCAATTTCCGTCAACCTCGGGAGTAGGTATACCCTAACAGGGCTAACAAATCAAAAAAATGTTCAAAATCAGAAACTAAAAGAAAAGAAAGAAAGAAAGAAAAACCTAATTTAAACGTTAACTAGTACTTATATATCAAATTAAAAACTAATCTTACATCAGGCTCTTGGACTATGCAACTCGTTTAACATGACAAAATTATAAACTCGAGCACTATTATTACCTATTCCGTTACTCAAGTAAGAAAGTAGGTAACCAGTATATGCTGACCTTGCTTTAGTAGGTAGTCACTATTACTGGGAGATCTACTTACGCGGAACGCTCTTTAAGTAAGGTAGGTAATAGATTTTTGATGCGAATAAGTCAAAAACTGCGAAACTGAGGTAGGTAGTTAATAAAATAAATAGTATTATTCCGCTGTTTTTGTGTCGAGGATTCAAAACTGTAATCATTGTGTCAGTAATTAAGTACAGCTACTCGTAACTACCTACCTCGATCGAAGTTATAATTTATAAAATAATATTAATAATAATCTTACCTTTTGATATCTTTTGGCAGTGTAAATAATAATAGATCGCCATTCCTGTCATTATTTAAGCACCCGTATGCTATACAGTACCTTTTGGCTTTTCGAGGAGCCATAGGTACATTTATTTAAACAAAAACTCGAATTATTTTCGCAGCGGCGTACGGGCGGCGCGCTTCAAGACGAGCGCTCGCGTGACACTCAACTGATTAGCCTTGTATAAAAGGCCGCACATTGAGTAGGCAATAGCGCGGAGTGTCACCGGCCTGGCAGGGCTAACGTGTCGTTAAGTAAACAAATAAAAATACTTGGTGCCGTCTCAGATGATTTTTAGTAGGTATAAAACTTTAGTCATTACTCATTCCGGAATAAAATTTTTTTTTTTAAATAATTTCGGAATGAAACTTTCTCAGTATACTTTTTCCAAAAATCCTTAAAATTAGTAATCCGTGATAAAACAAATGGTTCTATGCTTGCTTTGGCAAATTACATGTACATTATATATGATACAATTACAAAAAACATGTTATTTTAACATTAATTGTCATGATGAGATATTTCCAAGCTATTTTCGATATTTTTAGAACAACCCTAGCTGTCAAATTTACCGGTTTGTTTAATTTCAAAATATTGTAAATAAATGGCAAATCGTATTATAATCTTTAACTAACCTTGATCTATGGATTCATAATAATGTACTACATATGTAAGTCTCCCAATAATGACAAAACTGACCAATATTTTAACAAAAACTTAAACTTACCGGTGAGATGTTAAATATTACTGGTTTTTGCTGTTTCTTGCACCACATCCTAACAAACTACACTTAAGAGACATTCGATGAAGTTTCTCTTTCAATCCATGTGTAACTTTTGGCAATATATAATACGGAAAACAAGATATTAATCATTTTTTAAGTGAATTCAGCACGGTTGACACATCAGATACTTATGACAAGTTAACTAAATATGACTGACTAGGCACGTTAGGTACTTCTATGAACGTCAAATTATAAATGTTTTCATTATTGCACTGGCTGACGTACAGTCATATCTTTTTACTTAGGAACATAGAATTAAGTTAAAAAGAGATAACATTATGTTTGAGTGTTCGATGTCGGAATGCATAGTATTTACATAACTGATTATTTGTATATATCAACGTGTATTATTCATTATCATCCTTTATAATTGCTTGAGAATCATAGAATCATATCATAGGATTCCGCTAACTTTCGGGGAGGGAAGGTGGCCGATTAAAAAAATGTCTGGCTTTTGATTCTGAATTATTCTGTTTACTGTTTTACTCTACTCACTTGACATTGGCGAAATCACTGTGGAATATCGCGAGGGACCGCCATTAATGTAAAAAGAAGAAGAAGATCATAGAATAAGAACTAAAAGGCATAGAAAGAGCCTTAAAACGAAAGCGTCAGGAAACGAATTCTCGTGATATCGAGATAATTTTACTTGCAAGATGAACTGTGAACTGCCATTTTGTCTATACAAACATTACATTTTGTATAATTATCTTGCATAAAAAATATTTCCAAGTCACGAGAATTGGGTCCCAGGGGGGCCACCACCACTCCACTGTTTTTACAAGTTCATTCTGTTTTATGAATAAAACAATATTTATTAAACATGAATCAGTTTAATAAGCACACTCAAAGAAGTAAACTGATGACAGACAACCACAGATTACATAAAACTTACGTCTACAGAACACCTCCCCTACAAGTCTAAAACCTGTCTGGGTTTTACTTATAAAATATGATTTTGGTTCCTTACATTTTTTAATAACTACTCCTTTCTGCAAATAATCATTTTTCTTTGTTTTATACACAATCTGTTCTCCTTCCTTAAATACAACATCTTTCCTTTTAGCATGTTTATCATGCCCAACTTTTGTTTGGGACTGTTTTAATTTCAGCAATTTATATATTCCCTTTTCTACCTTAGGCTCTAAAGTCATTATTGTCATTAAGTTAGTTGGCAAATTAGTTCTTACTCTCCTGCTATTTAGTATTTGAGATGGTGACACTATTAGACCCGACAATGGAGTACTATTATAATTCATTAAATAATCCCTGTAATCCACTCGATCCTCAGCTGCTTTTTTCAATATTTTTTTACTAATATCAACTGCTTTTTCGGCCATGCCATTACTTCTTGGATAGTGTGGACTACCTACTGGTAGTACGAGGGGCACACCGAAATGATCGGGAATAGAGTACTTTAAACTAAGTTACATTAAAACCTTTTTTATCATATGCGTACTGGCCACTGACAATCACGATGCCGTTTTAACAATTTAAAAAAATAACGTAATATTTTTTTTATTCCACTTTCAAATTGGCAAGTCGGTGAACAAAATGGAGCTCACGCGTGAAATTTTCGTGCAATTATTTATCACAACTTTCGTCGAGGCTTATCTCCAGATGAGTGTCTCAATGAGCTTGTTTCTATATATAAAATTGAAGCACCTAGTCAAACGACAATATATCGTTGGTATGCAGAGTTTCGGCGGGGTCGTGCCTCTCTCAGCACCGTACCTTCAACAGGTCGGCCGAAAACAGCGGTGTCGCCTGAAAACATCGCGGCTGTGGAAAAAATACTCAAAGAAGACAGACATGTGACATACGAGCAGATTCGGGCAATCATAAGCATTGGAATGACTGCAATCCATACTATTTTACATAGTGAGTTGGGTGTCAGAAAATTGTTTTCCCGATGGGTACCCCATAACTTGTCAGAAGAGCAAAAGGCGGTTCGTGTTGATTGGTGCCGATCTACTCTGAAACGCTACAATGGAGGAAAGTCAAAAGCTGTTTATAATATTGTCTCAGGTGACGAAACCTGGATTTATTCCTATGAGCCTGAAAGAAAGCACCAGTCGGCAGTTTGGGTCTTCGATGGCGAGGTCAAACCAACGAAAGTTGTGCGTTCCCGCAGCGTGTCGAAGAAGATGGTTGCTTCGTTCGTCTCAAAAAAAGGACATATTGCCACAATTCTTTTACAAGAACAAAGAACGGTTACCGCTGATTAGTATATCACAGTTTGTTTGCCACAGATGCTGGCCGATCTTCGCCGAGGGAACCCGACACGCCGCGTCATCTTACACCACGATAATGCGAGCTCCCACACCGCCCATACAACTAAACAGTTTTTGAACGAGGAAAACGTTGAGTTGATGTCTCATCCTCCATACAGCCCTGACCTAAGTCCAAATGATTTTTTTACGTTCCCTAGAATTAAAGATTTATTGCGTGGTCAGCGGTTTGAAAACCCAGAAGCCGCCGTAGAAGCCTATAATTCGGCCATTCTGGCAATGTCTAGTTCAAACTGGAATAACTGTTTCAATGACTGGTTTAAAAGAATGCAAAAGTGCATCAATTGCAACGGAGAATACTTCGAAAAACAATAAAACATAATTTATATATACAGTGTACATAGTTTTTTAAATTCCCGATCATTTCGGTTTGCCCCTCGTAATAGTAATCTTTCGACTTATTATAATCAACACATTCTTGGGATCTAAATGGATTGTTATCAGCTATTATATCTACAGGATAGCCAAATCGTGTGAATACTTCTTGCATTGCATCTGTGGCGACCTAGCGACATCTAGTGACAACTTGTAACAAACAACTCGCCAGCGCCACCAGCGGCAGACAGCGCAACTAAATCTGACAGTGCGCTACATCGCGCTAACGAAGTTTCTTCAGTCGGTTGACTTTATACCACTTCCAACTTCATCCAAACGGACTTCGGTCCCCAGGCACAACACCCGTCTGGAGAGAGATCTCTCTATTTGTCCTCTCTACTACATTGGTGACCCCGACGTGATTCTCTCTACTACATTGGTGACCCCGACGTGATCCTCTCTCCTACATTGGTGACCCACGACAATGGACATTTACGCAACCTGACGACCTTCAAGCACTATGACGCAGTCTCACAGCAAGCCAGACAAACCACACTGTGCACCACTAGCATTCTGATATATCTCCATGCCTGGTGTCTACAGTGTGCACAATACTCTCAATCAGCAACGCGACTCGCTGCGTCCTACTACGAGTACTTCACGGAGCAGATACACGACTCACTGTGTACTCTCCACTCCACTCCTCTTCTCTTGCTGTCCGGTTGTCTCTCGATATCTGACCTATAAGGTTGCGATTTATGCTGCGAAATTGCTAAGTTTTCTTAAGGAAAACTTATAATTTGTAGTAATATTATTACAATTTCTTTAATAAGTAGGTACGTACGTATAGTATTATAGTATAGGCAATAGTTTAAATAAATAATAAATTTATAATTATAAGTAGGTAGGTGTATATACTTATTATTATTACAATTCCTATAATAAGTAGGTACGTAGGTTTAGTATAGTATAGGCAATAGTTTAAATAAATAATAATTGTATTTTTTAGTAAGTAGGTAAGTTAAGTATAGTTAAAAGTAAGTAGGTGTATATACGGCGTTACGAGGATATGTACTTACCTACAAAAAGTAATGATATCCCACCAAAAACATAAATGTAAAAAAAGGAGAGCCAAGTTCAATACAAAAATTATTCTCTGCTGTGGGCTTCGCCGCAAAAAGAATGGAGATCTGAGATTGAGTGCCAAGTTCTATGCAAAATCCAAATATGTAGTCTAAGGGTTGACTTGGCTGGTTTTCCCATACGAATTATTATTAAGTACCTACTTTTACACAGTCATGGAAGAGCCTTATGTTCGATGGGTAGTTTCTACCAGCAAGCCGAATTTTCCGAATAATAAAATAAGAACCGAAAGGTAACAGGTTTAGAACATGCGAAGGCTATATAATTCGTATGGGAAAACCAGCCAAGTCAGCCCTTAAACTACATATTTGGATTTTGCATAGAACTTGGCACTCAATCTCAGATCTCCATTCTTTTTGCGGCGAAGCCCACAGCAGAGAATAATTTTTGTATTGAACTTGGCTCTCCTTTTTTACATTTATGTTTTTGGTGGGATTACGACTACAGAACACATTCTACTATTATTGTATGCGTAGGTATTATGTTCAAAGCGTAAAGTAAGTATATTGTGAATTAGTGTCTAGTTTAACTTATTTTCAGTTTTAAGTATAAAGCCGTAAAAATCTGCTTTAGTGTTACATACTTACCTATTTGGTGCTTTTGTCAGTCGCCGCGCGAGCGCTGTGAAGTGAGCGCGTGTGTGAGGGTTTCTCTCGCTGCGAATATGTCGTTGGTGTCAAAGCTAGTGAAGTGCGCGTCGTGCAACATTGTGATTAACGAAGTGTTGTCTTTCATACAAAACAAGTTGAATGTTATGGACGATAGCAGCTTGATAAATATTTGTAGTACTGGGTTTTCCGAAGAAGATGTGAACCAGGCGAAGATTTTGTTGTTTGATTCTTTGGGTTGCAGTAATAGATGCATATCGAGGCGTAAAAACAAGATGGAACGCGATATAGATGATATTATAGTATTACTGAAAAACACGAGTACAGATAAAATTCCTATATTTGTTGCGAAGGAGCTGCACAAGTTACCACCGGTGAATTTTGAAAATGTGGACGTAACACGTCTGTTAAAAGCTGTGGTCTCACTACAATCTGAGATACGAGAAATAAAAGTGAAGTTTGCTACAAGTGAGCAACTAGATATGTTAAAAAATGAAATTCTGCTACATAATAAGACTATGGAATCGTCAAGAAGTCACGAACCATACCTCAACATAAATACCAGAAGGGGTGCCTATTTATATGATAGCGGTCCCATCGGTTTAACTTTAAATGATACGACGGTTAATGAGTCAGCGTTAAACATCTCCGAACGTGAAGTCATCGCCCCAGTAACGACATCTGACCCGATATCTGCGCTCGCTTGCACATCTAAGCCGCCGCGCCTACCTGTCTCGGTCGCACGCGTGGCCGAGCGGGTACCTGTGCCCGAGCAGCTGATAGATAAGGAACCGGCCCCGCTTATCTACAAGGCGAACGTTAATGACCAAGATTCAGAACGTCTTAGTAATATTGACTTAGAATATAGATCAATTATTACAAATATAAGCGAAAAGAAGAAGTCCTTCTCGGAAATTATGCGAGAAAAAGGTGAATGGAAATATGACAAACTGGAAGACGATGGTTATACGGTGGTACAAAGACGTCGTATGAAAAATAAAAACAAGTTTTTAGGAAACAAGGGGAGTGGAACGACGGCGACGAATGCGAAGTTTAGAGCGGCTGACGTTAAAGTACCGCTCTTTATATCTAATGTGGATAAGGGTGTATCTGAAAATGATATAATTGAGTATATTTTGGAAAAAACACAAGAGAGAGTTTCACTTTCAAAGATTGAGATGAAGAGAGATAAAGGATATAACTCATATAAAGTGTATGTTAGTAGGACAAAGCTACCGGTGTTTTTGAATAATGGCTTATGGCCAAGTGATATATGTTTTAGACGGTTTGTGGTGTTTAAAGAAAAGAATGACAAAGTAGTCAAACAAGTGGACCCCAATGTTTAATTATTAAAATGGCATTTAATAATTAATGATCCCTTGTTAAAATGTATTCGTATGAAATATGAAATACGTTGTAAGTAGTAGAATTTTCAACAAGGGACTATGTATCCACCCGAGCAAAGCTAGGGGGTGCATGTAGTTCGAGTGTCATTATGGCTTTATCGTCTCGAGTTAAATAATCTACTTTTCACATCGATTGTGGGTAGTATACTTACAAACCAAACTAGTATTTAAATTGTTTACGTACACATGATATTTTCAAAGATATACTGAGACGCGACTTTATGAATATTAGTTTCTTTAAATTTATCCCTGAGTGAAACACGAGACCCCAATTGATAAATGGCTCGTACAGCCCGCTTCTGTAACACAAAAATGGTCTTGATGTCTGCAGCTCTTCCCCACAGCAAAATTCCGTAACTCAAAACACTATGGAAATAACTAAGTATAAGTAGTATACAAGTCGCCGTCTCGACGTTAGTAAGTTATCGGATTCGCTTTACCGCATAAGCCGCCGAACTTAGTTTACCTGCAAGTGTGGATATATGCGCACTCCACTGCAGTTTTGAGTCCAGAGTGATACCAAGAAATACTGTTTTATCTTCGAATTCCAGTGTCTCATCCTTCAGTCTAATTCTAGCCGCATTCACTCTCTTCACGTTCGATAAGGAAAATTTTACGCACTTCGTTTTTTTGGCATTTAAAAGTAAGTTGTTGGCTGTAAACCAGTCAACATTTGTAGACAACGCGACATTGATGTCATTAAAATTATCCTGTTTCGTATCCGTTTTTAACATAAGTGAAGTATCGTCAGCAAACAAAACTATTTCATGTTTATCGTGCAATACATATGTGAGATCGTTAACATAGATCAAAATAAGAGCGGACCCAACATAGAGCCTTGAGGCGCTCCCATAGCAACAGATGACCCTAAAGATTATGTCCTGTTAATGTCTACCCGCCGAGTTCTGTGAGCAAGGTAAGATGTAATAAGATCAAGTGCACTGTTTGTGATATTGCGGTATTGAATTTGGATTTCGATCTTATTTGCCTTTGTGAGACCTGGTTGGACGACTCAATACACTCGCGTGAATATTTTGATGATCGATACACAGTTCTGCGTAGAGATCGTGACTCTTCATTTAAATCTAGATTTTGTAAAGGCCATGGCGGAGGAGTTCTCATGGCTGTATCCAAAAAGCTTAAAATAACCCATAAACCCGAGTGGCAGAATGATGTAGAAGATCTATGGATACAAATAAAATTGACATCTGGAACATTAAATTTGGGCCTAGTGTATCTTCCATCTTATATTCCTGAAAGTCTTATTGACGAGTTTACCCGAAAATGCGAAGGAGTGAGTTTACTTAATAATAACAGCGCAACGATATTAATTGGGGATTTCAATTTACCGGGACTCTCGTGGGTACCGGCCGGAGCTTGTAATGACTTCCTTGTGCCTCGAGGGCCTGACAATAGTGCTAAAACAACTAAAATTATCGATTTATTAACAACCTGCAATTTATATCAGAGGAATAGTATACCAAATGTAAATAACGTAGTATTGGATCTAGTCATCGCGAGTGAGAATGTAAGATTAAGAGTTTCTAATACACAATCTATTAGCGGAATTGACTCTCATCACCCCCCTCTTGAACTAGACATTGAAATCCATAAACCAGTTTTATTGAGGGAAGACAGGTCGAACATTCGATATCGATTTAGAAAAACTGACTTCAAGTCTTGTATCGATGAACTTAACCAAATCGATTGGGGATCGCATAT
>OX438768.1:22345384-22438371 GCA_949316455.1 Acleris holmiana | reverse complement strand
GGACGGACGGACGGACCGACGGACGGACCGACGGACGGACGGACGGACCGACGCACGGACGGACGGACCGACGCACGGACGGACAGACATGGCGAAACTATAAGGGGGGGGGGGGGGGATGTGGTATACCGTTAGCGTGGTCATGAATTGGAGAAGTTTTTGTGAAATTAGAAGATTCGAGAAGCTCCTATTTCTTTTTTAATTGTGCCGTAAAGTTTAGCTTGACGACTTTTATTTTCTAATTTCACACTATGTCGGCTCATATCTTTCTTTTTTGTTTACTATGTGAACGCAAGTAAGATGTAAATAGAATAAGCAAACATTAGAGTCAAAAAACTACAAATTCCTTTTTGCTGAGACATTTAAAAAAAGATATGAAATGAACACTGTGTAGTTTTGGAAAATATCAAAATTTAATTTAATTTAAAAAAAAACCGTGGGCAGGATGAGTGTTAATTACTTTAATTAGCCTAAAGTGTGTTGCAAGTGAGCCTATTTTGTTGGCACACGATCTGCCTGACACCCTTTATATGTTTCTATGTGGGCTTTATTCTAACGTAGTTTCATGGGATTTGGCGTATCTAATGTCATTCCACATTCCTTTCACAAAATACCCATGCACTCCTCTTTAAAAGAGCCTTTTCTAACCAGAGGGTTGTTTTTTTTTTTTATTATTAATTGGTACCTACAGTCAGTGACCAGTTACTATTCGGATTCGGTTTGTACTTCTCTCTCGCTCGCTCTTATACGCTCCTATTAAGAGCGAGTGAGAGTGACCTACAAACCGAGTCCTATTCGAAGTGCTCACAGACTGCCGGTTTTCTCAGGTTCCCATTCTCGGGTCGGGTAAAACAAAACAAATGGTAAAGGTGAGCAAGCGCCTACATTGGCGGCGGATCAACCAACCCAAGAATCCATACTTTAAACGACGTACACTTGTGAATTTCGTTGACAGCATATCTTAGAAGGTACGCAATATCAGAATAGCACGAAATCGAATTGAATGTATGAAACAGTGTGCGAGCAGAGATGTGATATGTACGTACCATACTTGGTAGGGAATAGCGCCTCGTCGTTGACAGTGTTTTGCGTAAGCGTCATGACGTAGTCGACGTACTGCGGCGCCGCGACGCGCGCCTTCTTGCCGCGCTCGTCCACCCACGCGTACACGCGCCCGCCCGGGCCCGCCATGTCGGGGCAGCTGGCGGCCGTGCAGAACTCGGACACGGCGCCGTACACCAGGTTCACGTGCTCGAACAGCGCCACCGCTGCAACGCGCACCACACACTCTTAATCACATCGAACCAAATGCCTAAAGGTCTAACATGTTCAAAACTGTTCAACTCTTTAAGTCTATGAAGAAGTTTACACCCACAGGTCAAAGACAGCTGAAAATTAACGCGAATCTTAAGCCCATCACAAACGGGCCAATAATATAAGTATTATATACATATACCGGAATATTATATTGTATTATACTATAAGTACCTAGCAAAGGACCGCACATTACTGTGTCATGTGAAAATATATATTCATCCTATTAATTATACTGGCGAGGGAAAGAGATAAATCATTGCGAGGGGCGGCTGAAAAGTTCTAAGCCTAAGGTTTTTTGAGATCGTATATGTAATTATGGTACTGGCCACTAGATAGACCATTTAAAAACAAATAATGGAAAAAAAATCATTATGTCATTGTCATTACAATAGGCTCCTATCCTAAAGATCAAGGAACTGCGGCTCTTTTATTTTTATTTCTTCTAATATTTTAGAAAAAAAATTTTAGTTATGGTCGTTATGGAGTTGACATTTGTAAATTACTATATTAATGGCGGACAAACTTGTTGTTGTCGTACTTAATGAAAAAGAAAAAAAACTGTCACTTCTATATCTGTTAGTGTCTTAATTAAAAAGGACTGGCTTGAGAATTGGCTTGAAACATTAACCAGAAAAGGCTCTTGGTATAGAGCTATTAATCAAGAATTAGGTAAAACCCCTTGGTTTTCTAAATCGCATCAGTACAGAGGCAGGAAGTCTCACAGCATATCATGTCGTCTAACATTTGGACACTGTCGTTTCAATGCCCACTTTAATCGAATGCGTATTATTTCGTCGTCCATATGTTCATACTGTAATAATAACTGCGTTCAAACTCTGGATCACATCTTTTTTGAATGTGCAGCATTCAACATTCAGAGACTATCTTTATCCGTTTATGGTAGACCTGAAAACATCCCGCGCTGTATCCAGAAATTTTAAAGAATTATGAAGTATATTCTTCCATCTTCGACTTTATTTGTAATACAATAAATGACATTTGACCAAACTTGACTATTACTTTTGAAGACTTGGCTTCGGCCTCACAATCCAGGATTTTACTATTTATACTTATTAAGACATGGCTACGGCCTTAGAACTCAAGAGTTAAGGATAATATTATCTAAAAAGACTTGGCTTCGGCCTTAATTGAAATGTGAGTACGGAAAAACTAGATACAAAGACATGGCTCTGGCCTTACTCTAAATTGGTAAAAGAAAAATGTACAAAGACTTGGCTTCGGCCTTACAAATTGGATCATAAATATGAAACTATGACTAGGCTGTATGGATTTATGTCCTTTGCCTTTCCCTCTGGGATAAAACATAAGAAAAAAAATCTGTTATTGTCAAGTCAAATCAAAGTAAACAAACGATTCAATTAAACGGCTCTTTTCTGTTTGCTTGCGTTTCATGTGATCAGTGTTTATAGAAATATTTTTAACGACCTCAGAACTAACTCCGGACTTTTAATTTTGCCGCTTTACTCTACGACAATTGCACGATATTTGGACTACGATTTTTTTTCGACCCCTTTGGCACTGCTTCTTGGACACCGATTCATTTCACGACGACTCTTGCCCGGCTTTTTGATAGACACGAGAGCACATTTGAATGGTACAATCCACGCAAAGAATTACGGAATTTAAAGGAGTCCATGCAGTGGATTGAGAAGGGTGAAAGGCCGCCGAAGAAGTTTAAACTGTGTGCAAAGAACGGCCTCAAGCTAATGGCTGCGGTGTTTTGGGACGCGGATGGAATTCTTTTAATAGATTTTTTGGCAAATAGATCTACAATAAATGCAACTTTCTATTCTGAGCTATTGAGACAAGTGCATCAAACCATACTTGAAAAAAAAAAACCGGGTAAGAGCATGTCGGACCATGGTCAGTGTAGGGTTCCGAAGCCGTTAAGTACTACAAACATAAAAAAATCATCAAGTAATCACTAATTTTCTATTTAAAGTCAATTGGTGCCGTCTTAGATGATTTTAGTAGGTATAAACACTTTAATCGCATGTATCTCAAGAACCAATAATGTCTACTTTGTCGTGATAGTTTTCCTTTAAAATTGGTTATTGTTCTTTCATAAGTTTTTTTTCAGATTTTTAGTATTTGTAGTTTTGGCTGTACGGGGGAAGGGAACACTTGAGTCTACCAAAAATTAGCGCTTTAAAGCTTAATACTTCATAAACGGATTATTTAATAAAAAAAAACTGTTATTACTTTTACAAAAAAGTGAAAGGCCTATCCAACGACACCCCACATTATAGGGTAGACGAGAAAAATAAAATACATCCCCACAATACGTGTAGGGGAGGTACACGAAAAAAAATATCTTTTTTTAGTTTTTATTGTACCACTTAATTTATTTTTTACAAGATTTTATTTTACCACTATGTTGGCGTGACTAATATGTATATTCATGCCAAATTACAGCTTTCTAGTACCTACTAAGTCTCTGAGCTAGGGTGCGGACGGACGGATGGACATCGCGAAACTGTAAGGGTTCCTAGTTTGACTACGGAAACCTAATAAAAACGAATTAGGCATTTCCCCTGCAGCTAGTTTTATGTGCCTTGCGAGTGGTGAGCGGGGCGGGGCGCGGGGCGCGGGGCGGCGCGCGGCGGACGCAGGTGCGGCGCGGGCGCAGCGCACTTGCTCCGCGCGCTTCGCCCTTATCGCTCGCACGTCTTTTATTTAATACTTGCGCTATTGCCCGCGACTCCGTCCGCATAAGTTATCGCTGCGCCCTCGAGAACAATTTTCCGGAATAAAAACTATGTATGTAAAAACTATCCTATGTCCTTTCCCATGACTTATACCGAATTTCATCTAAATCGGTTCAATACTTTAACGTACGTTTGTCATATTAGTACCTACGGATAAATCACAACAGCTTGTGCCACTGGACGGTGTGACACGCTTGCAACCCTGAGGCCATCAAAAAAATAGCGGTAACCTATTACAATACATCCAAGTGTTCACTAACAGAGAATTCGTCAAGGCATTATGTAGGTACTTACTTTGTGTATTAAACAATAAAGTTTAAATAAATATCTCCTTCCATTTTATACGGACTACATTTGAAGTAAGAAAAGAACGCACATGGATTAAAAAGGAACGCTAATTGGGGTAGATGCCGCAGGAGGAGCGGCGCGGCGCGGCGCGGCAGCGGCGGCGAGAGCGAGAGTGCGCGAGGGCTCGCCGCCACTAATCGCCGATACACTTAAAGCAAACGGGTTTCAGACAGAACGCGAGTGAGAATCGAACATTCATGTCATGTATATTCTTGGCGTTACAAAACAGGTTTTTTATTATTACACTTAATAGGACTAGCGGCAAACTTCATTTGTGAATATTGCACGCTTTCGACAGTGAAATTCTACGATCGAAAATTAGTGGAAAGCGATCCAGCGCTAACTGGCACGCGGCGATACAGATCGGCTCCAGCCTCAACCAAAAAACATCTTCCTGGGCGAAGACCTCTCCAGGATGGTTACTGCGAAATAGTTCATTGTTAATTCTAGCTAGATGCTTCATTCCTTTGACTCATCATTCGTAACTAAATCGAGAAAAAAGGGATAGCGCTGTAACTTCGAAATTAGATTTCCAACGTAGTGCTGCAGTACGGTTTTTGATGACGCGTTGTTCCTGCTAACTCGTGTTGATGGTGTACGACTGATACTTTACTTAAAACGATGCAAATACTTACCTACTTTTTACGAAAGGCGTTTAGCGAATAGCAGTCATGAGAAGTGACAATTTATAATAATGGGTTTTTTACGAATACTTACTTTCAAGGTCGGTACAAGAACAATAAGAACGTGCCATGTTTTTATTATAATGCAATAATTCGCCGAAGCAGACAAATGCAAACGTTTTATGGATTCCAGCAGAGATCGGTCACGTCGCGCTGCGACGGCGGCGGAGCGGACACGGCCGGGCCCTGTACCTGTATAGTACCTACTTATTCGTCACCACACGCCTCGAAGCGAAATCTCCAGACTAACTAACGTACAGTGTTGTTCAGTTTACGATAATTAATTAAATAATTTTATCAAAACGATTAAGACCGAACGCCTTTACGCATACCTATCTACCACCTGCAGAGCATTGTCCCCGCCTGACTCGTGTGGTGTGTACTAGGAAATGCAAAAAACCGGTTAATAACCGAATTTAGTATGCAAACGACGGTTAATAAACGGTTATTTGCGTTGTCTAGTGTGTACTGTGTAGGTAGGTACATATATAGTATGCATACGCACTGTGCGAGGCGAGCCACTCGTTGTAGTCGAGGTGGCGCGGCAGCTCGACGAGCTGGCGCATGTCGAGCTCCGGCAGCTTGCGCTCCAGCAGCGCCTCCTGCAGGTACAGCTTGGGGTCGCCCGCCGCCTCGCCCTCGCGCTCCTTGCGCCGCGCCTTCCTGGAATGCACCACAACACGAGCGTTACACCGACATTCTATTTCATTCGACATCAAATTAGGTCACATTAAAGTTGCGTGTAGAAAGAACCGCGGAAATCACATTTTATAAGTATATTATAGTCTATACAACAGCAGGAGTGGATCAAACGGAACAGGTCAATAGAGGACGTCTAGATCTATAGATTTCACCCACACGTATGTTCAGAGGTTTTCTACTGTTTAAAGTTACCTATTGAAGTATTTGAAACCCAATAACTCCAACTTTCGGGCCTACATATGATTTGTTAACGAGGTATCAAAATTGCATGTTGCATCATAAGAAAATAGCTCTTACATTTATTTAAAAGTAGGTAAATTACAGAGCTTGTTTTTCGCTTTTCAGTCGATACTTTTGTTGCAACGAGATTTAAAAATATATAGTTATCTTTTCATTATTTTTGCACGCCATATTACGCACGCGTATGGGAAAACCAGCCAAGTCAGCCCTTAGACTACATATTTGGATTTTGCATAGAACTTGGCACTCAATCTCAGATCTCCATTCTTTTTGCGGCGAAGCCCACAGCAGAGAATAATTTTTGTATTGAACTTGGCTCTCCTTTTTTACATTTATGTTTTTGGTGGGATATCATTACTTTTTGTAGGTAAGTACATATCCTCGTAACGCCGTGGGTCCTTTTAAAAGGTCAAATTCAAAACTAGTCTACTTGCCTATACCATAATACTATACGTACGTACCTACTTATTAAAGAAATTGTAATAATAATATTACTACAAATTATAAGTTTTCCTTAAGAAAACAGCAATTTCGCAGCATAAATCGCGACCTCATAGGTCAGATATCGAGAGACAACCGGACAGCAAGACGGCGCTCGCGCTTAGTGTTGCCAGGTCCAAACTGAAAAAAACAGTAGACATATGCCCTAAAAAACAGGAGATTTGGAAAAAAAACAGTAGACAAAATTGATTCCATAAAACTCACCTAAATATATGTCTTTCTCATTTTTTTCCTCGGTTTATTCATTTTCTGATTTATAATCTTCATTTTCATTTACTACAAAGGATGAATATTATGTTTTATGTTGTAGGTATTTATTTACTTGGATTTACTCTTATCAAACCACTCAGAACTGGACCTGATATAGTAAATTTATTTAAAGTGATAATATAAAAATAAGAACTAACTGCCACACTGCTGACATTTAATGATTGCTTAAGTATACAAAATCTCTACTTAGGAGTAAATTTAATATCCATTAAACGTCTCTAACTGTGGCAGCTAGACTAATTAGCTTACCTAAGTAAAGTGATAGCACAGGTGATAGTTAAGCAAACAAACTTTAACTTAAGTTTCAGTTTCACTCGGTTAGACTTAGAAAAGTTAGTTAGAGATTCAATCAAGATTCGACCAACAAACAAACCATAGACCTAGACCACACACAGATTCATTTCACATCACATCGCTCATTTCGTTTCGTTCAGAAATTGGCATTAGATGTTACACTCTACGATAGAATTTAAGGCCGCCATACACTCGCATCAAGAACATTGACCAGTTATGAGTAAAAATTTTTTTACGACAGGAGAAATTCTAAAATCCAGTAGATTTTATGGGAAAAACAGTAGAACAGTAGACACACCCCGAATCCAGTAGATCTCCTGTAAAAACAGGAGACCTGGCAACGGCGCGCTTATGAGCGCGGGCGCGGCTGCCGCTCGCTCGGCCACGTTCGCGTCAACGGTTCGATTCGGTTGTCACAGCGCCCCACCCACCCCGCCCGCGCCGCTCCGGCGCGTCACTCGGCGCGCGCGCGTCGTGTATATACCGAAAATCTAAATGCCTATTATTTTATCATTATTTATGAGTAGGTAATGATTTTACACTATTGATGTGCGCTAAATATAAAAATAATAATTAATCCCAGTTAATAACGTAGGTACCCTAAGTAATATTAGGTATTTATGTTAAGCGTTCATAATAGAATCTAATTATTTAAAAATTGCCAGTTTTTTATTTATTCCTTTGTATTCATCTAATTACCTATCTGCATACCAAATTTTAACTCTCTAGGTCATCTGGAACTGGGTTAGAGTTTTGGTCTTTAGGTCAGTCAATGATAAAAATGAGGAATTTTGGACATTAATATCTAAATAACCGTTTGAGATAAGCTTATGAAATTTAGAACACATATGTATCTCGCAAGTCTCCAATATATGAGCCAAATTTGATACGTTTATATAAAATAGTTTTTGATTTATGAGGGGGTCAAAAGTGGCTCTAAACGGTTCGTGTAATATTACACACGGTGCGGCTCGCCAGTTCTGTTTCTTGAACTTGGCTTGACACGCTCCCGCGTGTCTAGATAGATTGTGATACACATCTTACTGCAATAGTTATCAATGAGTAAAATGAGTTAAATCTCTAAATTGTCAAAATGGTAGTTCCGGCCGTGTGCGAGTCGGACGCGCGCACGAAGGGCTCTGTACCATTGTCTACACAACATTAGACACGGTATTATAACCATTTTTTAACGAAAAAACTGCAAAAAAAAAACACGATCGTTGTATAGAAGCCCTTTTTTTTGTTTTTTTTTTTTGAAGTTAAGTGTTAATATCGGGGACAAAACGGCCAAACAATCACGTTATTTTGAAATCTGTTATAATTATACACATAATTGATGAAAAAATAGCAAAAAATCCATTCAAGGTTCCAGAGACTTAAGTACTTCGATCTACCATGTGTAAGCAATTCCAAATTTTCGATAATAAAATCTTTATTTTATAATATTCCAATAGTTTATCCACTTACCAACTACTTAGGTATCTGCGTGAAGTTAATACCTATGCTTACACTTGATAGGTAACCTGCTGATAAAGTTATCAAGTCTAACCGTATTAACTTAGTTGATTGAAAGTTCCGCGACATATTATTATACATAAATGTATGTAAACAAGATCGCGCGATGCTGGTGACGTCACCGCGAGGGCCGGCCGTTCGAGGCCACCTCGGTGACCAGATAGTACTTTTACAACAAACAGTTGCGTTTATGGTAAACGGAACTAATAAAATCATTCCACCGCCAACGTGCGGAGTCAATTATTTTAACACACAAACGTCGTAGGTAGGTAAATGATAGTGATAATGCCATCGGATTTAGGTAGGTACCAACATTGCGATTGATTACGATAGCACTGCATAGCTTTAGCCACAATACCGCGGCTTTCAAGTTGAAACGAAAATGTTGAGCAATCTAGAAACGATTTAACCCATAGTTAGGTACAAAAAGAACTTCAACTCAAGTAGGTTGGTACTGTAGGTAGGTATTTTCTTTACAGTGCGTGTTAACCTTGAATAGAGGAGGTTGAAGTATCGTATGTAACTACCGACGCGGACGTTCGGTAGCCTACCATGGCTAGCCATACCTACGTGTTGTGTGTTTGATTAGTCGTAACCCTTATAGGCGAGGAAAGTTGGTTTTGAAGTGTACTAACTTCCCGAGGACAGCGTCGCCGAGTGCCGAGAGCCAGCGCACGAGCAGCGCGAGGCAGTCCATGCCCTGACCCTCGCTCACTCACCGTCCGCGGCGGGGAAGTCAGCGCGACCGCTCACAGCGCCTGCGGATCCTTGTGATTCATCAAGCGACCATTTTGCTCGAGAAAGTGATCGTTTACAGTAAGCAGGTCCCATACTGCGTTTGCAATTATTCTATATGGCCTGTCTAGTTTTCGCTATGAATTAATTATTTCACAGTTTTATTCGGAAGAAGCGGTCGATCGATCGATTAACGCAGAGTCAATGAGACGCGCAACAACACAATATACACAATCCGCCGACACGGAGACAGAGCAGTGGAGCGGGTCGTGTGGTCACGCCGCCGCGGCCGCGGACGCCTCACCTGAAGGGCACGGCCGAGTACAGGTACGAGGGCAGCGAGAACAGCACGCCGAGCACCACCGCGTGGCACATCTCGGCGACGACTGCCGAGTGGCGCGAGTGCCGAGTGCCGCCAGTGGCGCCCGCGGCCCCGCGCGCACTGCGTTGCCGACAGAGACCGCCGCCGCCTTCTCTGTCGCACACCACGGCGTACGCGCATTATACTATCGTCATCGCACACTTTGGTCATCAAATTCAACTTTTAATATACGAATACGACTTCAGTAGGAGTACACTGGGTCAAGCTAGTCTGACATATTTTCGAGGTATCCCCTGCAGTTTATTACACATAGTTAAGTATAAGGAAGTGCGCGTTTAAACGGAAGCAGAGGATGTAGTAATATTAAGGTAGGGTCCATCCGAGTACGCCACCTGAAGTGTCACCTGTTTACACAGTAAAGGGCCAGCTCGATCCGACCAACCTAACATGAATCTTCCGCGCTAGGATTTCAAGTCTTTTTGCTTGGTTGATTCAGTCATAGCTAGGCTGCCCATAACACCATTTATTTCCAACTCCCAGAATTATTTCCTAATAATATACACGTACGTCGTAAATGGACGTATATTGGTAGTATCTTATGGAGCTGCGCTGCGCGGGTAACTCCGACACAGAGTTGGCCCGCGCCGCGACGCCCACGCCGACCTCGCTTTTATTTTTAAGGCATCATCGGGGTACAATTTGTGAAAGTGATACTTTGTTGTATACCATGCCAATATTCGACCTTATCATTGAGTTGTCAATCGTTATCTTATCAGTGTCGTCACTGTCGGCGTCACAAGACTCGTCAAAGTATTTTATCTGTTATTTATTTATAATCGCGCACTGCCTCAAGTAGCCATCGACTATAATTTGTCCAATCTTCTGATTCAAACTAATATTTAGCATTTGTTCAGATAAGAATGAAACGTTCAGATACAATTTATTGAGTAGCCTCTGGCATTCAGCCCTGCTTACGTCTCGTATTTCACCAGCCTTAAAACTGGTCTTCACCACCGGTCGATCTTTTTTCTTCCAACGCGGCTGGCCCATTTTAAAGATAGATAATGGTAAAATGGGAGTTTTCGAGTTTGTCTTCCTTATCATGTCATAATTTATCCTGTTGATAATTGAAAAGCCTACCACCGCCCTCCGAGCCGTGCCAACGACACGAAACTGTTGCCGCGGACTGAACCCGCGCGCACGCAGCGTGCTCCACAAAAAGCGCACTTTCTCCAGGCGCGTGAACAGCGTGATGCGGTGGCGGCGGCGCGCTACACACCTCATTATTGCATCTAGACAACCACTAAATATAAACTAAATATGCCGCCGTAGTTAGACTAGTTGGCAGTGGCCCGAACTACGAAGCTAGCGGTCCCAGGTTCGATTTCCGGGAAGGCCAAATATCTGTGTGATGACGAGTATTCGATACTGAGTATTGGTTGGTAGTATTTTTGTACATACCTATATAGCAGAATACCGTTTGCTGGGTCAGCTAGTTTCTCTAAACAATTGTTTACAGTTGTCTAGTACCCATTGTACTAGTCTAAACGCTAGAGCTCTGGTATTTATATATTAATTATTTATTAAACCCGTCGTATACCAGGACTGTCCAGGACAGAGTAGCTTTGAATTAATTGGAACACCTTTAGCATATTGAATATAAAGACCACTGGTGATAACGAATATCTTCCACCCATTACGAACACTTGTGGTATAAAGAAGCTGGACCCGATCCGAGTCCCCCTGCGAGTGTTGAGTTGAGGGTGTTAGCAAGCCTTGACAATTTGCAGGGCTTTTTAGAAATCAATTTAAGGTTGACTCTCAGGTAGGTACTGGTGGGGATTGGTCTGAAAGGCCACTCCGGCCGTCTGAAGGGCTGCACCGGCCGCATAATAAACGGTTCTCCGCGAATAATGTAGCAGCAATAGTGAGGAGAATGAAGCACGGAAAATCACTTAGGCATGACAACAAACAAGATGGGCCCGATTTACTACCCTGTGGGACACCAGAATTTATATTATGAAGTTGCGATGTCACATTATTACTACTCTGACTTCAAAGCATCTATTTGTTAGATAAGATCTCAGAATAAAGAAGAAGGAATGAGGCAGAGTTCTTTTGATCTTGTACAGTAACCCATCGTGCCAGACTCTGTCATAAGCCTGACTTATGTCTAGAAAAGTCTTTCTAGATATAAGTTGCTCAGCAGTCGCTGAGCAATAATGGTGGTTTTCAAATGTGCGACTGATGATGTCTGACGAAGACAGTGTTAACTGATCACCCATAGACTTTAATACGTTGCGATAAGGTTTATGTTCGATTGAAAATGTACAGTTAACAGTGTCTTCGATTGTACTATGGGTTCTAGACAACGAAAAACAAACTTAGACAAATAAATACTTAAATACATAGAAAACATCCAAGGCTCAGGAACAAAATAGTAATAAGTAATAATAATGATAAAAAAGTAAAAATATCTTAAATCTATTTGAGCTCTCTATTCGAAACGAATGTCATTAGTCTGGGAGGAACTGCAGAAGACCCTTGGAGGTCTTGAACCAAACCAATCTCGTAAGGCAATATTGTCTTTGACAAAGGCTTTTCGGCTAAATTAATTATTTTTTTAGAGCGTTATTTGTCGAATTGATACCCTACCTACATAATGTCGTATATCGTGTAATATACATATTGTAATTAGGGATTATTAAGTTATTGTGCGACATCTCTAATTAACGACGGTGCAGTTGTGATACCGACCCCAAAATTACGACTCTTAAAAATTAGAAATGACATGAAAACATAACAAATAACCACACTTCTCAACTAATCGCTAACAAGTAACAGCATACAACACATACAGCAGGTACTTATTTCGCAAGAAGTATTTTAGACATAAGCGCTTGAGATCGTAAACTTGGTATTACTTATAAACTGGACGTAAACAGGGTGGAAAGATAAATTAAAATGGCTCTTTGAGCTGTAATTGTCGATTGACAAAACTTAAAAGTTAGGGACGAATCCTGAATCCTGATGTCATTGTCGCGAGGCGGCAAGGATTCCGGTGGCCGCCCTTACTGACCCACCTCAACTCAACGGCGGATCCCTGTCTCTAGGACGACGCGCCGTTACTCTGTTTAATTAGGAAGCTAGCTTGTGATAAACACGAATATTTTTTCCTAAATCTTAGATTTTTTCGTATTTATCCATTTTGTGGTCTAGTCGTAAGGTTTATGGGTGTAAAAGTTAATTTCTGATTAAACTCAATTTGGGCAAAATAGTCTCCTGATGTGCTTTTATAACGGCAGAGATTTTGATTAGGTACTTCCAGTGCTACTCGTACCACGAAAACTTTATGCACGTCAGTGAAATTTAAAGAGCCAGGTAGATAAGAAGTCAATCCTGACACGTTGCACAACCATCGAGTTTCTGTATGTATATTCATAATGTTGACAGCTCAATTCTGCTCAGCTCAGCAATAACAGCATTGGTTTACTGCTGCTGTCAACATTATCAAAATTAGGAAACTTCATGGTTGTAGTGTCACTTTGTCATGCATCAACAATAACGTTAATAACCGCGGTGAAATAACAACTATAACAATGGCAATCATAATGACACGGTTTTAAGTACAATTCATATATTTATTGGGTGACTGCACTTACATCAAAAGTGTTTTGACAAATGAGATCTTTAAATATGTTGATGAACTTAGTGAACATTTAATAATAACTTTACAATTCGATGCGAGTCTTTACTTGGTACGTTTCTACTTAGATTAATAAAACTAAACAACAACCTTAAAGAAAAACTGAAAATACGTACTTCAAGTATAAGTTGCATATCCTTTGGCCTTACAAATCAATACATCGAGCCGATAAAGTCTACGAACTTCTGTGTACGTTCACATGGTATTTTCGCCCACTCCTACTGAAGTGATATAAAAAAGGCGTGTTTGTAAGAATAATTTCTGCACCTTACTCTACGATCCAAACGCTTTCCATAGGTACGTATTATAATACCGAAAGTTCATAATACCTACACTTGAAATATCGTCGATTAACACGTCGAAAATCAAAATAACGAAAGTACGAAATGCCGACAACGGATATACCGAAGCTTGAAATATCTATTTTAATGACCGAATGTTGAAAATCCCGAATGTTTGAAATTCCGAAAGTAAGTTTGACAGAAGCTAGAAATATCTATTTACTTACATATGACCGAATGTTTAAAATCCCGAAAGAACTATTGACCGAAGATTATAATATGCGGAGACTTGTTGTCAGCAATTTATAGTTGTCATATTATTTCTTAGTTTCTTGTATTAGTCTGCAAGTCTTCCTAAAATAAATAAATAAATTAATTAATTAATATACTCGCACCTACACAAGTTTTAGGTTATCGTTCGACTTGGAATTTGCGACTGCTCCGGCGCTGCGGGAAGTGCAGCCCCGCCGCCCTTGCGTAAGGAAGCGCAGGCACCAGAGCTCGCCTCCACAGCTTCTTCGGCTTTTCCAACACCACCAGCCTGAGCCGGCTGCGGCTAACTCGCGTGCTTGCGCTTTCTTACAGCGGGCGGGGCCTACCCTCCCTCCGCGCCTCAGGGCAGGAAAGACTACGTACAATCGTGGTTGACAGATTCGGTTTTTGGGTTTTTGATATTATTTCTCGTATTTATAATGCCTAAAGGGTAAAGGACTATTAGAAATAAGCTTTGTTTACAAAAACGATAATAAATTATTAATAATTAACAAAATCTGAGTTGGCTGAGCTCCGACTCCACGCGGTCTGGTCTGCCTTACCGCTAGAGTGTATATAAAAGCCGGAGGCGAGGAGGGAGGGCGACCCTCACCTGCTGTAAGTAAGCGCAGGCAACAAGCGAGCGAAGGTGCCGTGCTTTGTTACGCAAGGGCGGAGGGGTTGCACTTCCCACAGCGCCGGAGTAGACCGGTAGGTATTTCAGGCGTAGGTAGGTATATCAACCTTCGGGATTACAGCCATCGCAACTGTAGTTTTCGGGATTATAGTCATAAGTAGGGATTTCTGACTTTCGGTCAAATGAAGTTTCGGGATTTCTGGCTTTCGGTCAAAAAAAGTTCGGGATTTGAAACTTTCGGCGAAATAATCACTCGACTTTTTAATATTCGGCTTTAAAGAAATTCGGTCTTTTGAATTTCGGTATTATAATACCGAAAGGCCTCTCAGAAACCTTGAGTTTTTTACGGTTTAAAAAAGCCTGGATATATGCTTAGGGTGGTTATCGTGCTGAAAAACCCAGTGAGGTGGCATATTTTCTTTAACATATATTATGTGTATTGAGTATATTTACATACACAAATCGATCCATTATTCCATCAATTCACACGAGAGGCCAGACTCCGTGGCGAGAAAAACATCCCCAAATCATTACGGTGCCGCCGCCACCATGCTTGACTGTGGGTACTTGTGGGCACATCGTGACTTTTATTATGAGGACGACGCACAAACTTAATACCATCTGACGACATTAAATTAACCTTGCTCTCGTCACTCAACACTTGTCCATGAGTTGTGACGAATTGCGAATGCTAATCTGGATGTCATATTCTTTACTGAAAAATGTGTTTTTTTTTAGACAGGCGTTTGCCATGTAATCCTTGCTCTATTAGGCGTCATTTCACAGTGGAAACATGGATATATAAGTTATAATTTTCTTTTAGTTAATCTTTAATCGTCACTGCATTTTTCCGTGGGTCTTCTACGGACATCATATCTATGACACGATCAGTAGTAGAAGTCGCTTTTCGAGGACGAACGCATCTAGGTTTATTATTGACGAGCCTTGAACAGTCTATTCCAGATACTAATCAGTTGCCGTGATACACTAAAAGTTTGCGAAACCTCAGCTTGCGTCCTACCCTTCTTGAGTGTAGCTGCAACGGCTTGTTTTAAATCGTTCGATTGAACCAGTAAATTGATATCCCATCAAAAACATAAATGTAAAATGGAAGCCAAGTTCAATATTAAGAATATCCGATGCGCGGTTGTCGACTTCGCCGACAAAAAAATTGAGATCTAGATGGGTGCCAAGTTCCGTAGATAATCCTGATATTATATGTATTTATTAAGAATATACAACATTCAAAAATAAATTAAAAACTAATTTCCTATTTTTTCTGCTACAGCAATGTTTGCTATTTAAAAAGTATAACTTCTTAGAACACCAATTATTTACACAAAGCAGATAACTTAGGATAAACTGCAGCTCAAAATTTGACTCGGCTAGTTTTTACCAGCAAGCCAATTGTTTGGAAGAGTATGATATGACCACACAATATAAATACAGTAACTTGCGTACCCTATAACTTATTGATTAGCCAAATGCAAGATACCTTGTACGTGAAAACTAGCCAAGTCCAATTTTGAGCTGCAGTTTATCCTAAGTTATCTGCTTTGTGTAAATAATTGGTGTTCTAAGAAGTTATACTTTTTAAATAGCAAACATTGCTGTAGCAGAAAAAATAGGAAAATGTGTTTTTAATTTATTTTTGAATGTTGTATATTCTTAATAAATACATATAATATCAGGATTATCTACGGAACTTGGCACCCATCTAGATCTCAATTTTTTTGTCGGCGAAGTCGACAACCGCGCATCGGATATTCTTAATATTGAACTTGGCTTCCATTTTACATTTATGTTTTTGATGGGATATCATTATTTTTTGTCAAATAACGCGCGCGCGCGTTGTACGCGTTTAATTTTTAAAGAAATGCGATAAATATTAAATAAATAAATTACCATTTTAGGTGGGTACCTAAATGATATGAATTAAATCTTACATCCTCTTCCTCCGTTTGCGCACTGGTCTTTTTTCGCTGTCATTTTAAATACACACTAAAGACCCGAGAGCAAATATTCGTATTCATCATAAAAATATCTGCCATCTGCCCCGTAGGCTTACTGTCTAACTCTGCTCGCTATCGCCATCGGATTGAAATAACAGTTGTTGTATGAATGTGATAGGTACTTAGCTATGATTCCGATGCCAACTGTCAGCCCATACAAAGACTGTCATTTCAAACCGACTGGGCTACCACGGCTTTTTTTAATAATAAAAACGACCTATTTGACTTTAAATACCAGATCTAGATCAACATTCATCATCATTCTACTTCACCAAATGGAGCTTTTCAGGAGTGATCTATAAGTGTACCTAAAATATTTGAAGAGTTCCCTCGATTTCTCCCGGACTCCATCATCAGATTTGGACCTGATGATGATGAAACCACTCCGGAAGTATACCCTTTCAAACAAAAGAATAATTTTCCAAATCGGTTAGTAAATAACGGAGTTCTGAAGTAACAAGCATAAATAATAATAATAATAATAAAACTTAAAAATCAATGTTTTCAGACTCTTTTATTTGTATACACACAAATACCCACTTGGATGCCAGGTTTCACCTTTCTAGGTCACCTGGAAGTGGGTTAGGTTTTTGATTACTAGTCAGTCAGTGAGTCAGTCAGTGGAATAAATGCCCATTTTCGGACGTTAATATCTCAATAACCGCTTAACCTATATTTATGAAATTTGGGGTTCTAGTTGATCTAAAAGGTCTTATTACACATATCAAATGTCAAGTTTCTATGTTAAATGGATTTGGAGTTATTGAGGGGTCAAAAGTGGCTCCAAACGGTTCGTGTAAATAACACACGGCTGCTGCTCGCCAGTTCCTTTTGGCGTGAACTTGGCTGGACACGCTGCCGCGTGTCTAGATTTTCTGTGGCCAAATGAATATTTTATTTAATAGTATTTTATTACTTGTTTCAAGGAGGTCTTAAGCCAATAATTTCCTTACCAAGAATTAAGTTGAGATAACTAATATGCCACATAAAATATCAAAGCTTTTGCTGTTGTCAAAATTGATCGCTACGAGTACTGTACATAAACTGCAGGACATCACTTTACTTATTGTTATTTAGAGGTACAATAAGCGCCTTTCGGTTAAACGTTGATTCAAGACTAGGTCTAGGACTACTAAAGCTGAGCCTGCTGATGAAAAGAGACCGCGATCTGCGAATGACGCATTGTATTACATTTCACGAGGTGATCGCATCCTTGAGCAAGTGGAGCAAAGTGTCATATAAATAAATGTGAGAACGGCGGCTCTCTCCCTCGTGGAGGGGTGCACCGGCGCGGCGGGCGGCAAGCGGCGGGCGGCGGGCGGCGCGGACGAAGGTCAAGGCTGCGCTGCGGGCAGTTGTTCGTACTGGGCTGGGCGATGGCACTGACGACGGCGTTTTAACTGCGGATAATACGCATTAGCGCTTCTCCTTTACCACGGTCAGTAGTCTAACACGTGGCATTCAACCCTCACCCACCATCACGCTGCGCCTGGCCTTAGGGTATAAATTAGCTATTTCACGTTAAATACGGTGACCTGAGAAAAGCGACAGGCTAAGCGCCTGCCACCGAGTTGCCTACTCCAGCGAATGCCTACCTACACTTACTGTCACCGCATTGCAGTTATATTCCGATCGATTACAGTAACTTTTGACTAATTAAATTTCTACCTTTTACTGTAGACTCCATATAAATGATGATTTTGTTTCAGTATTCGACTTCAACGGGCGGGACGAAGACAATCGGGTAAAAGTAGTTTGTCATCCATAAAAGAAATGGTTGTCACCCACAAAAATCTACTTTCTACCAATAAAAGCATGCAGGATCAGTAGGTAGTTACAGATGTAACATCATCATATCTATTCAACATTATTAATTTCATCTCACGTGGCAAGAACCATAACGCAGCTCGTTTAATATTTTCATGTCGACCTATTAGAAAAAGGTTTTTTTCAATAGACTTTATAATTTTATCGAGTCTTGTAGTGTTTTATCATCTCAACAATTTGGCTTTGGAAAGAAACATTCAAACCGCTTTGGCTTGTTTTTAGTTGATTCAAACTATTACAGAAAGTCTTAACAACAGGACACCAATTTTACCCATCTTCCTGGACATGAGCAAATCCTTTGACTATGTGAGCCATAAAACTCTTTTGAGCAAAATTGACACCTATGGAATTAGAGGTATGGCTATTGAATGGATACAAAGCTACTTACACGGTAGGCAGCAATGTGTTGAGATAAGTCGACTTAATGACACTAAAAGGGAATCATACAGATCGTGTTATTTGCATAATGATTATGGTGTGCCACAAGGAAGCGTTTTGGGTCCGCTTTTTCTCTTGTATTGTACATAAATGAAAAAGAAGCCTACTGCCTCACCAAAGGCAGTAAGTACAGATTGTATCTTATTTGCGGATGACACCAGCCAAATGTAAAGATAAAGCAAATATGGAAAATGAAGCAAACAAATGTCTTAAATCAGTTGTTAAAAGGCTTGAACAAAATAAACTTGACATAAAATTAAACAAGACAAAATGTATACAATTTCAAACATAATCTCAGGGGCGCAGCTTCCAAATTTACGAATCTTGTCAGGACTTACAACTCTGTTTAATTATTCTTTGATCGGCAAAGATCAAATCAAATCTCTGTCCAAAAAATCTCTGTCGCACTCGCTTATCAGGTATATTTTTGTTGCTCGCGACATTTTCTGATGCAATATTTTAGCAATTCCTGAATAAATTGAATTTACGAGTATAAAAAAGTACATTATTTAAGAATGATACGTTATTCCACGGCTTTTAAATGCTTTGCTTGATTAGTTAGTGCAAAATCTCATTACGCACTATGGATTTTTTGTTGATTTAGTCGCATAATCTTCGTCGCAGCACACTAGTTCACGCTTCCGTTGATAGCGTGAGACCGAGTAGAAGATTACCGATTGCCTCAGTTTTAGTTGGCTACTTTCGGAGCGCGTATAACCTATCTACCTCTTTTTATATTACATCATTGGCCTCCGCAGGCCGCCCGGATCGTGGTTCGTCGTCAATGGACTCCCGCCTTAAACGAAACTGCTTACTCCATTCGTAGATGGTGGAAAATTACGGAGAGATCTCCGTACATAGGAACTAACCTTTTTTTTTTCATCGGTCGGACTAACCCCTTCCTTTGTCAGGCACATAAGGACCGTATCGTTAATTATGGAAACAAGTTTGAATTGCTCTAAAAAAAAAGTTACAATATTTTGTCTTTTCTGTCATATGTCAATCTGTTAAGCATACAGTCAAGTGTTAAAACTTACTATAAAAAATTGTATAATTCGTATACATTGCAAGATGAAGGGTCTCTCAGAGAACAAACGACATTCATATTGTGACCAAATACTGTAAAGAATCAGGTATAACTATGAGAAAGATTGCTTCAGAAGAAGGGGTTAGCCTGAAAGCTGTTTACAATACGATAAAAAGGTTTAGTATGAATAATAATTTAAAAGATTTACCTGGTCGAGGTAGAAAACGAGGCCCTTCATGTCCTAATTTGGACAAAAAGATATGCGAATATTTTTCTTAAAAAAAAGAGATATCGATTCGGGATTTTGCGAAAAAATGTCGTACTTCTATTGCAATGGTTCAGCGTGCCAAGGAACGTAACTTGCTTGTAACGTATAAAAAGCAAAAACAGCCTAAACGCAGCAAAACCCAGGAGTCTTCTGTCAAAACTCGGGCTCGGAAATTGTACGACCAAATTTTAACTAAAAATGAACAATGTATTATAATGGACGATGAAACCTATGTCAAACTTGACTATAAAACCCTACCCGGACCGCAGTTTTACACCGTAATAAAAGGTACGAAGGTCTCTAAAGACGACAAATCCATTTTTTGCGAGAAATTTGGGAAAAAAGTGATGGTTTGGCAAGCTATTTCTTAATGCGGCATGAAAACGTCTCCGTTTTTCGTAACGGGAAACTTAAATTCGGATGTGTACAAGAAGGAATGCCTTCAAAAACGGGTACTACCACTCATTCGAAAGCACAGGAGTCGTACATTATTCTGGCCTGATTTAGCTGCGTGTCACTATGCTCGCCATGTGTTGAACTGGTATCGAGAGAATAATGTCGAATTTGTCGCGAAATCATTAAATCCCCCGAATTGCCCTGAGATCAGGCCCATCGTGAAATTTTGGGCTCTGATGAAGGCAAAGCTACGAAAACAAGCTCAACCAACAGATAACATGGACCAATTAAAAAAAGACTGGATCCGTACCCACAAAACTTTCAAAACAGTCGATGTCCAAGGGCTAATGAAGAGCATCAAAAGCAAAGTGAGAAAACTGGCAAAGGGGATCAATAAATAACTAAAAATAGTTTTTATGGTTCACTTTGAAGATCTAAGAATCGCGTAGTTTAAGTTTTTTTTTTGTAATAAAAAGTATTTATACAGATTACACCATTTTATTTGTTTCCATAATTAACGATACGGTCCTTAGTCACGGATCGATATTCCAACGTAAACATGTCGGAACCTTTCAGACTTCCTATTATTCTAACCGCCTGTTTCACAATCGACAAGTAAAGCTTATTTGACAGATAAACTTAGCCCTTTCTCTTTCTGACACTTGAAAATAGACAAGGAGAGAGACATCTTTATGTGACAGATAAATTTACTTGTCGATTGTGAAACAGGCCCTAAATGTCATCAAATCAAAACCACGACAGACCTCCCCTCCTCCTACATCTCTATGTACGCAAACAAGCAGAATAAATAACAATCACAATGACACATTTTATTTTTATTTTTAAACCGCCATACTTCTCCAGCCAGAAACTTTTGGACCGCACCTCGTAAATGTCATTATGAGATTTATGAGTAGAATCCTCTTGGTTTGTATCCCGGAATGATGTAGGTACCTACAGTTTCCGAGGGAGTAGCGATAAACGACTTCTACGGGGATGGGTCGCAGGCAAATGCTAGTTAAGCTGTTTATCCTGAAAAATAGTCTGGAAGGTTAATAATTTGGGTTGGAAAAAAGTCAGTCGTGAAATTAGTTGTCCCAATGTTTACTCGTACTTAGTAACTGTTTCCGAAGCACTGTGGATGTGGGTACTGTGGCCAGGGTCGGGTGTCGAAGTCTGTATTGTGAGCGGCGAACAGCAGGCAGTAATGCGGTTGCGTTTTACGAGTAGGTACCTACGGCACAACAGTTATGACGCCATTGCCAAGTCAGATAGTATGTACAGCTAGTTATAAAAATGAGGACGGACAACGCTGACACCGTTGTGAGTTCGCAAACACATTTAGCTGGAGTATATCCCCGGCGACAGTCGAGGGAGTGTATACCTAACCGAGGTCACGGAGGGCGCAAATGTGGGGCGGTGACGTCACGCGGGGGTGCCACCTGTTGCGGCTGGGGTGGGCGGGAAGGGAGCGCGTGACGTCACCAGCTCGTGTAATTAACGCCGCAATGGGCAACGGCGATCCGCAATAATGCTGTTCTTCATCTTTTAAGTCAGTAAAAATATAATCAAATAGGTAATTAACACAAATACACTTAAATTAAAAAACAAATTTAACCCTATGTTAGGTTTCTAGTAAAATGAATCAGATGTTTTTTTTAGGGGTCCATACCCGAAGAGTCCCAACGGAACCCTATTGATACCTCACTGTCCGTCCGTCGTCTGTCACACAGGTTTTACAGGCAAACGGTTGATGCTACCGTCTTCAAATTGTCACAGTATGAGCATTCTGTTGACCCAAAACTTTAATTGTCAAAAACGGATACTACAGCTAAAGGGGATGGGAACAATTTTTACTTACTTATTTGCTGTTGGTCTAAAAGCGACGTACCTATGTCGATGTAGGAGGCAACAGTTGTTCAAGGGCAAAGTGAAGGTTGTCCCTCGATACATTTTATATTCTTTGAAGTTTGTACGGAACTCTCGGTGCACGATTCAGACTCGCACGAGCGACTCCGGGTTTTATTTACATCCCTTTGACCTATGAACTTGTAATTTGGTGATAGTGTTTAGTTTTGCGTACCTACGTATATTTAACTTGCAAGTATCACTATATTGATAAATCAGATTTTGGTACGGAACCCTAAACGTGTAAAGTCGCAAATTAAGGCGCAGTTTTTTAAAAAGCGATAGGTAGATTTTTGACGTGAAAAAGTCCCGTGCTTACTGAATGAATATACCTACTCTTACATGCATTACCTAATTTCGTAAGTTCTTCGTCCCAATTTTTCGAAGTTAATCGCTTAGCCGCAGTTACGTTTTGATACGTTTAATACATGATTGGCCTCGTGTCGTCAAGGTATCATTGGGTGTGATCTTTCGTAAATTAATCTATCCAGTCACACACGGAACCCAGAAGCTTCCTGCGGCATGGGTAACGAGGGGCTCATAGGTACTTTCCAAAAAAAACATTTTTCTTTTGGAAAGTACCTATGAGCAAAATTTTCCACCTAATATTAGGTCGAAATAGTACCCGCCCAGAAATAAGCGGAGCTCCGTCCACACTATAAAATTTATTTATGGAATGGGAGAAAAAATGCACAGGGAAAACGAACCGGTCTGCTACCAAAAAAAATTGATTTTCGGAAATTAGCCTACCCAAAAGAAATGCCACTGGGTAAATATGGGAATAGAACGTGGCACCAAGAAATCTTTTTTTTTTCGGAAATTAATATTTTCACGCACCTCTCTGGGCCCTTGAAGTGAAAGGGTGTGTGATATCTGTAACATATCCACGCGTCTCTCATTCGCTATTTTTCGTTATCTAGTGATTTTTCGACCATTTCCTCGCGCTGGATGGTTGTCAAGGCCGTGATTGTAGTGAAACAAAGACACAATCTATTTGCTTTGTGTACGACGGGCATTGTGAGCCGGGCGGCGCGGAGGCCGCGTCTCGGAGCACGCGCACGCGCCGCCCTCGCCGCGTCGCCGCAAACTGCTTACTTGACACGATTTGTCGTATTTTTACTATTTTTACCTAAGGAGGGGGATACTGTTTCATAGATGTAAATCCGTTATGTATCCATGACATCCAGGTCTCGTTATTTGTAACCCCCCGTAGGTCGACTTGACCTAGGTATATTTAAGTGCAAAGTATCGTTGCATTGGTCTTACCCAAGAAGGTCCTCCTAGCAATCATAAAAAGATTATACTAATACTAGCCGTTTCCCGCGACTCCGTCCGTGTACAAGTCGTTTAAAATCTCTATTCCCTCAGTCATGAATCAGTCAATCTTTCGGGATAAAAAGTACCCCATGTCCTTCCCGGGACTCAAACTATCTCCATACCAAATTTCATCTAAATCGGTTCAGCGGTTCATCCGTGAAAGCGTAAGTCACGTTCACATTTTATAATGTTAGTTCGAGTAAATAAATGGATTGTAATGAAACTTGCCACGCAGGTAGTCCATGCATGTCTGGGTTTAACATAGGTAGACCCCGGATCTTTGTGACAATGACGTCACAATAGGGTAGTTAGGGGATTAAATGGAACAGTGTTTATTAATACAATTTGTTAATTAAAAACTTTTATAACGGAATATTTTTTATTAACCAGGCATTCACGACAAAAATAGTAGATTATACACCGAGGGGATAAAGCACAGTTTTATGTCACGGGCGCGATATTGAATCCTGAACGTAACGAAGGACTCCAGATTTAACTCCCGAGCGCAGCGAGGGTGTCACGAGTTAATTCCCGAGCGAAGCGAGGGAATTAAGAAGAGTCCTGAGCGCAGTGAGGGGTTCAAGCGCGCCCAAGACGAAAACAGCTTTATCCCCGAGGAGTGTACTCTACTTTTCTCACCTTTTGCGAGACAATAAAAAAGCGAGTCTACTAAAAACAGCGTTTTATTACAGTAAATTAAAATTAAAAGTTGAAATTGATATTTGAGACATTAGTCCAGTTGTGGAAAGACAATATTTATTTAAAACTTTGCAGTTATCACCAATGTATTTTATTGCAGCGTCTTACAATACTCGCGGCTTTTGTTTAATTTCAAATGTGTTCCATTTAGCTTGCCGCGGCCAGCTCGATTTTAGAAAATGTTCAATACTTGTGGCAGCTCAGATGAAGAACATGATAGCGACTAAAAGCGAAAAACAGTGGACTACTACTTATTCCATTTCTAAGAGCATGTAATTTTATTAAATGAAGAGAAAGTTATTCTCCTTTTGTTGCAAACGGTACAAAAACTACAAACGTAATTCCATGTCCTCGATAATTCATCTATAGTATACGAAACATTTAAAATACGCCGATAAAAATAAAAATCACAAAAAACATGTTTTTCTGTTACCAGAAACTACTTACGTACATTAAATTTAAAAAACTCCATCGAATCGAAATCGATAAAATGTAGAAAATGTGTTTTTTTTTACATTATTTTATAACGTCATTGTCATTATGCGCTATTACCGGTATTTTTAATTTATTAATTAAATTGTAACTAATAGCTGGCGAAATCTATACAATATTATGTAATTTTAAAAATATTTTCAAATAGACGCGTGATGTGTCATCTCATCTACCTATAAAAGAGACTGAGCACATTGGAGTGACCGGGCGCGAGTCAGCGACTCGGCCGCGCACTGGCCATACTAATTGCCCGATCGCTCAATATTCATGAGCGGCGCGGCACGTGCGCCGGCGCCGCTCCAGGCAGCCCCAGCCGTGCCCACCCGCGGCACCCGCGGCACCCGCGCCCGGCGCCCAGCGCGTCTAGTCGTGTGACGCCCACGCCGACACAATCTTCTACTTGTATTTTCACGCAATGACACTGAACTCGGCACGGTCAGTCTTCGATCACCGATGGTCGTTGGTCCCATGTTGGGTCAGGACCACTGTCACATGCAGTACTCATGTCGCAATCAGTTCGTTTGGTTAGGTTTCCTGGCTAGATTAATTAACTTATTTTTTATTATTATTTATTAAGTTTTGTTTAAGTACATTAAAAAATAATTTTATAATTAAATATGAACATATAGTTTTTGCATTTAAAACTGAATATTTTGAGAGCGCGTGAAATTTTAGACGATAATATTCATATAAATAGACAGCAAACTGGTACTTGCACTAATATTTCACGTACACATCACAAAATAACCCATGTTAGACTTATCTGTTTAGTTATTTTAATAATCGATCCATCCATATTGTTTACTTGACACTTATCATATCACTGTACACATGATACTTTAGTAAAATTCATTTAGTTTACACCATAGTGAACCTATTAAAACTCTTATTTAAAGCTTTGAGATTTAACGATACAGAAGCGACAAAATAAGGTGAAGGCGGTATAATGGCTTTACAAGAGCTTTATCGAAGTCTCATAGCGCTAACCGTCGCTTTTAAAACCACCTCTGTAGAGCCATTATAGCTCACATTTGCAACCACTGTTGATCAATTGTACAGATATAAGCTGTATAGTAAGGGGTGGGCTGGGCCTATTCGGCGCGACAAGAGATCAGAAGTAGCTTATAGAATTTATTATTTCTTACTAACGGAGCCGAGGCTGTTATGAAAATCCTTCATCCGGCTACTGTGCAGTTTGTTATAGCGCTTGTGTGCTAGTTGGGTAGGTACAGTAGGTACCTACGTTGCGCGCGGTGACCGACCGTCACCCTCCGGCCGCGTGGTGCGACAACGTTGTCCGACTAACCAATCTTTATATTTCAAAATCAAATTTAACATAGTCATCGGAGTTCCGCTGAGGCAGAGCTCCTATTTCTAGGTTGTTTTGGCCCTCCGGGCCAGCTGAAGGACTAACATAACCTAAATCTACCTCATATTTACGACACTGATATCGGTGAGTCAGACCACGAGATCTACAACAAAAATATCTGAGTCGTCTATTCAGCCTGACTGTTTAAACAGTTGAGCAGCCTTGGACTGGTTTGGCATATTTTAACTTGCTTGCCCGCATCTTTTTTTGGTAAAAAAAAACAGATATAGGTTCCTAGTAAATATTTGTAAAGGACTCTAGAATGAAAATGGGCTATACTCTGACTTAAACTTATATTATAAATAATTATTTTCAGTTAACGGGTAATATAAAAAGATGTTATCATAAATTGTTTCCAAAAAAATAGCAAAAAGCTGTAAAAGTTCATGTTAAGCTTTATGCAAGTCAAGATGGACCTTATCTTGGACTCGCACTTGACCTACTTTTATTATTATATGGTAAGAGCAGGAAAACGCAAGAAAACATACTTAATTCTTCCATTTTTACAAACTGTATCTACCTAACCGGTCTCAGACCGAGACCGTTACAGTTTATCCATTTGAGATGCCCAATTGATAGGAATCTTAAAGTAATAATATACTTAATATGTGGTATGATTATGAACGAAGTTTTCTAAACATGTACATGTATGAAACTACGACAGGTACGCAAATATTTAGGTATGTAGGCAAAACGAGGCACAGTACTTGTACTATTACTTATTCTGTGGCACAGTGACCGCAGTGAGACAGTCGGATCACTTTTACCGTCGGCCAGCGCCCAGGGCGCGGGGCGCGGGGCGCGGGGTGCGGGGTGCGGGCGCGGGCGGGCGGGTGCCAGCGCCGTGTGTGCTCCTGCTTCCTCTACCAGGCTACACCGTCGCCCAACTAGTGGACATCCCTATCAACTCCTTAAAATTGTGTGTTCAACTCCTTGAAAGAATCGGACCTCGGACATGTCTTAAGGCACAAACTCTTACAATTGATAGTGATGGGCAAAGTTGAAGGAATGAGATCCGTGAGTCGTAGGAACACGTTTTAACTTAGAAATATACATGAATGGACAGGGGTTACGAGTGCTCCCCGACAGTCGCGACAAATATGTAGACCATCCGTGAAAAAATATATAACTGATGGTGGTTTTAGGAGTTATAGAATCAGTGGCGGCGCAAGACTTAAAGTGGGCAAGAAGTTGTGAGGCGCGAGGCCCTTTGCACTGCGAGGCCGTGGGCGGTGGCGGTGGCCCGCGCCGCCCACGGCTTACGCCGCCTCGTAGAGGATATACAGACAGACGCGGAAAGCGACTTTGTAATACTATGTGACATAGTATTACAATCAATAGCTGCGAAAAGGGAATCAACAAATCTAATTCAAATCTTCAGTAAATTGGCCCCACGAGGGCTCTTTTACACGTCAGTTATATGAAGTTGGTTATACTTCTAAATTGTAAGTCGGTACCGTATCCGCGTGCCTGCTGCTGCTGAGGAGCGGCCGCTCACGGACACGGAAACGGCACTTTGTGATAGAGAGCACCGCAAGTGTAAGTGATGAGTGTGATGACACTGATGATGCAATGATCGAATGCAATAGTTAAAAACACGCATTGTGTCAAGAGATATGCTTACGCGTGTTTATATTGTTACGCGTGGTTATAATAAAAATAAACAAATATACCGGGGCGCGAGTTGAATGAACCCAATCATCATAATCTGACAATGAAACCAGTTTGCGAATTGGTTTCCAGCCAGAATCGGCAATTGATGACATTTCGTACACAGCCACTCGACTGCACGCTGGAAAGATTTATAGATAGATACCAAGTCCCTAGCACACAAAACGTTACGCAGCGGGTCGCCGCGAGTCGAGCGAGGGGGGCGCGGGGGGCGAGCCGCGGCCAGCGCTAACTTCAATCAACCAGCTCACCAATTGAATTATCCAGTTACGGTCGGACGCTGAATCTCACAACAACACGCTGATTCAATTACCCACATGTATACAGACTAGCACCACCGGTGGAGCCCGTACTCTCATAATGTCGCTTAAACACATCTATTAAAGTGGTTTGACTCGGGCACTTCGTTGAATTTCATGTTATATACCGAAAACACATAATGCTAAATGTGATTTGATGGCTGCTGTTTGCTATTGGGAGCTATAGTTTATACCTATAAATAGTTATAGGTAAAGGATAACCTTTGCCCGAAACTTATATAACTAGAGTTGCCGCGAATAGTGGTTATAGCGAATGGTCGAATACCGATTAATCGCCATTCACTTTGGCGAATAGTCGAATAACTCGACATTACTATTCGACATAAAAAATATATTAAACACATTAAAAATATTTCTAATTTCTTCTAAGGTTGTGAGCAAAAGAAAACAATAAAGTTAAAGAAATCTGTTTCATGTTATACATACCTACATATATGTAGTAAATTAAATTTTCAATTTTTAAATGCTGGCAAGTGGCAACCCTTTTCTTGTACATAGTTTACGGGGAATACCCCGTTTTGTATAACCCAGCGTTTGTTATTGTAGGGGATTTCCCGCTTAATCAATACGCTTGGGTTTAGGATAGCCAGCATGCATTTGTTATTTTATTTTCGACATCGGTTGATGTTTTTTTAACTCATTAGTTTTTTGTTCGATAAAAGTTTATTTTAGACGACTATTCGCCGAATGCCGAATAATACTAGCTATTATTCGGTATTCGACGAATATCAAAAAAATTACGAGTAATGCCGAATACCGAATAATAGCGAGTATTCGCGGCAACTCTAATAATAACGAAAAACCATTACTTCTATATTACAAATTCTTCAACATGAGACCAATTCAATAGTAGATTGTTCAACATGGGACTAAAGTAAGCTACTACACGAGATATTTATCCACCCGAGCAAAGGGAGCCCTCGCTTCGCTTCGGTTTATGTGAATTATCTGTAACACCTGTACATTATAGTGGTGGTAGGACCCTGTGCAGGGTCGGTCCGGATCGCTACGGGGCACATGGGTAAGATGGTTATCCTTTAACCTACCGCCAAGCAACAGTTTTCGCATTTTAGTATTCCGGTAGGGGGATGGGGAATGGGGAACCGGTGAAATTACGAGCATAGAGGCATTTCATCTTAGTCCTCAGGGTTGTTAACGTATTTGAGGTCTTGGGGTTGCAGTTTTGAGATTATACTCGTAGTCTTGAGAATTCAAATATGTATGGTCTCAGATTCCACTTAGCATCAGGTGGCCAGAGTGCTCGTGCGCCTTCTCCGTGCCATAAAAAAACATAAACCAGAGTGTATTACATGTATACATAAAAACCTTCCGTGAAACATTATCTGAACTGATCAAAATTCGTCTAGTGGTTTAGCAGGAGTTAGCGAATAAACTTTAGGATAAACTAGGGAATATGTACCTCTAATGGCAAACGTATAGCGTGTCTTTGCAACGTTGTTCCGGTGTGAGGGCAGGACAGTTGGCCCAGGTGCAGCGCTTTGATATATGGCTACTGTCCAGTAGGACAAGACCGCTGTTTAAATGACAAGCATTTGTAATCTGAAATTGCCACAGAGAAGAACCCACTTCCCGACAGTTGGGCTGATTGATTGTTTGACTTATACTTGCCATAAAAAAAAAACTCTGAGAGTTGTTAGTTCCGACAACGTACCTACCTAACGAACATAGCAGGAAATTTTCGGAGATTTTGATAGGCACGTCGCAGCGACCGTGACAAACCTTAAGACTGCACCAAAAGGAGTAGGTAGTTTGGTCACAGCAAATCTTAACTTCGTGACTTCGTGTGCGTGATCGTTTGTCGTTTTCCCTTAGTAGATATCAAAAGTTAATGGAATGAAAGTATTAAAATAGGTTTAGCTGTTTGACCATGAATGTAACAGGCAGAAAAATAGAGGTGTGTAGAACGGATTTAACAAATATATAGATCTGTACGCTGAACGGCGTGGGGCTAACACCTATTCGTACACGGTGAAGACTGTTCGGCAATAACCATTGACCTATACCTATACCTCCTTGACGCGATGCGCAAGTTGTGTTCGTACAGCAAACAAGTGGAGCGGCCGCGGCGGCGTGTTGCAATCCGCGCGCCCGGCCGCAGGCTCGCACCTACATGTGTGCTGCGCGGTGTTGGGAAATGTAATGCTTTCTGCGAGCCATTCCGTAGGATAATCTCATAGGCAATGGATCTAAAAACCGCAGAACTCACATTTCAACATTTTCCAGTAAAATAACATATCACCGATTTAACCGATGTCGCTTTGGAAACTATTATTATGTAATAGACAGATTAGACAGCCACCAACATAACAGGATTTCTCACGCTCCTGGAGCCAGCGAGCGGCGGACAGCAGCGCACGCGGCGCCGCGCTCCGTGGCCGACATTTAGTGCGGATGTGGGGCGCTTGGTAACGCACAAACGTGTAACCCACTGAATTACATATTTGATTACATTTGCAATTTGTTTAATAATCAAAATCAGTGAGTAGGTACATCCACAACATTTAGTTATACCAGAGCTCAGCTTTATTTTGTTTATCCCGGCCGATAATGCGTTGGATCTCTCGCGTGGCTTAACGAGTACTTTCACTGGCCGCCGGCGCAGCGCAGGTCACGACACTCACGACATCCGCGGATGCGCGACATCTTATATCAGACGTCAGACGTATACATGAACTTCACTTGCTCTATAAAATAGCGCCTTACCTACGTTCAATAATAATTTTATTAAATAAGTAAAATTACATTATAGCTAGCAGTAGGTACAAAATATTCTATAAAGTGATAGTCCTAAACAATAGCACGCGCGTTATTGCGGGAGGCAGGTGTTAGGTAAGTGTTGCAGAATCGAGGTCAATTTATGCCAATTAGCGATCGCGAAGTGGGTCTAGCGCGGATGACGGCCTTCATCGGCGCCGGCGAGTCCCGGCCCCGGGCTCCCACGCCGACCAGCGCCCTCTGCTCCGTCTGCCCTGGAGGCGATTCTCTTAACCAGATCGCTTTACAACTCGACAAAGGTTTGCATAAACGGCGAGTTTAAGCTGTCCCGTCAGAGCGTACAAACAACATTTTTGGGCATGCATTCTCAATTAGGTAGCTTGAAACTTAGTCGTGTGATTTCGCTCGCTCTATCGGCCGTTCAACAAGAAGAAGCCAGTATTTAAGATCAACCGTTGAGAGCAGCCGCGCGGCGCACCACCTTCACGTGGTAAGTATAAATAATTTTTAGAACGCGGATGTCCGGATAATAAGCATAGCTCAGTTTACCACTTCTTACACCATTTTGGTCATCAGAGCATGCATTAGATTATCATCAACGTTAAAAAAGAGAGAGGAGGCCGAGCGGTTGCGCGAGCAGCGCGAGCGTTGGGGAGCGGACTCCGCAACAACTACAGACGCAGGCAACAATCACGCGATATCGTATTTGGTCGGAAAAGTTACTATTTATCTTGCTTTCTCAGTCTGCTTCAGTAGCCATCGATAAGCTAATTAAGAAAACAACACGAATACGAACTTCTACGATAAAATACGATGTCGATATATTATAACCTATCTCGAAAACCAATGTAAGTTCTGTGGTTAACCCATAATAAATAAATAAAATAAATAATAAATAAAATGTCATAATATGATTATGCCCTGCTACTGTAGTTGCCTGTACAGCATTCTTCCTCGCGTTTAGCGTTTGTTGCACAACCAGTGGTCTTCTTAAATTTTCCGGGATCCGGAATTATACAAATCTGCCTTAGCTCATGGAAAATTCTGGTATTAAATAGCAAAAATGTTACCGTATATACATAATATATGTATATTTAGTGAAGAGGTCGTCGGACGCTTGGACGAGGCGAGGGATGACAATGCGCAACTAAGTAGGCGACAGTGCGCGGTGCGGCGCGTATCGGGGCCGGCGTCCCGTTACGCGCAACTGTACCGCCGCGGCGGCGCGCGCGGCCCGATACGGGTCACGGATCCAGGCCGCTCCAGCGCTCCTCCACGCCAGGGAAGGACACGCCGACACATCTCACACACTCCTGATGCCAGGATTGTCTTCACAGCTTAAGCCGCCGGTCATATTGCTCTCAATTAGTGTCCAATCAGTGTGGGGTTGAGTGTCAGTCTTTTTAAAATATTTTGTGGTCTCCTTAAAATTTTCCAGACCATTTCCGATTTGTTGGCGCTCATAAGAGGATGTCTGCAGTAATCAATAAATTGTCGTCTATTAAACGATATATTTTGATTGGTTTCAATTTTAGGTGAATATTTTTTACATGTACCTACAGTCAAATTTGATTCCTAGGCCGCTATGGACTATGTTTACGTGACGTTATAACCAAAAAATGGAGTCTATGTTTTGGTTTTCAACGTCACTATGTGGCCTAGGAATCAAATTGGTTGATTGACTTTTTTAGACTGTACCCATAATTTAGACGATTTCTCATCAGGTAAGTAGGTAGTATTCTTGTTTACTATTTTGTTTGAATGCTTGTTTACCTCATACTTATTTTTTTAAATCGGTATTTAGAGCACTTCACCCTTAAGGTGCAGACACGGTATAATAAATGTATCTCAGTTGTGCGCTAACGCGCCGCTAACTGGAACGGCGCAGCCCGCCGCCGCCGCCGCCGCCGCCGCCAGCGAACCGCGAGCACGTAACTTCCGTGTTAGTGCTCCGCGCGTGCTGCGCTCTGCCGCTGCCGTCTGCCCTGGCAACATGCATTCGCTCCATTTCGCAAAACTTGCCCCCAACGTTATCTTATAAATAAAAACGGCTGGAGTTACACGTCATGTTTCCGGTGAGGGAGTCTTATAATATGTTCAGTTAACCAAGTTCCGACAAAAAAAAGCACAAAATTTCTAAAGCAAATACCTGTAAAAAACTAACAAAACTCCACCAATGAATAGGTAGGTACGTTTTCTTTCTTTACTTGCTGTTATTGCCAGCTGGTCGCACAACATGCACGACAGGGCTGGCCACTGCCAAGACAAGGCACATTTGTCTAGTCTCAGGTTCAGGAATCTGCTGCGTAGGTACTTTCCATAGAACCTTCCTATATACCTATTTGCCTGACAATGATAAATGTTTCGGATTTTATATTCGGACTCGTATTAAACTATTATCAACCTACCTATTATTGAGATGAGTTTTCAAGAACCAGTAGGTACGTACCTACGCCTAATTTTGACATAATAGATAGGTGAGTAGGTACTAGACTGGAGAGGTGAGCAATTACTAGAGTTGCCGCGAATAGTGGTTATAGCGAATGGTCGAATACCGATTAATCGCCATTCACTTTGGCGAATAGTCGAATAACTCGACATTACTATTCGACATAAAAAATATATTAAACACATTAAAAATATTTCTAATTTCTTCTAAGGTTGTGAGCAAAAGAAAACAATAAAGTTAAAGAAATCTGTTTCATGTTATACATACCTACATATATGTAGTAAATTAAATTTTCAATTTTTAAATGCTGGCAAGTGGCAACCCTTTTCTTGTACATAGTTTACGGGGAATACCCCGTTTTGTATACTTAACCCAGCGTTTGTTATTGTAGGGGATTTCCCGCTCAATCAATACGCTTGTTTTTAGGATAGGCGGCATGCATTTGTTATTTGATTTTCGACATCGGTTGACGTTTTTTTAACTCATTAGTTTTTTTGTTCGATAATTTGTTTATTTTAGACGACTATTCGCCGAATGCCGAATAATACTAGAGCTATTATTCGGTATTCGACGAATATCAAAAAAATGACGAGTAATGCCGAATACCGAATAATAGCGAGTATTCGCGGCAACTCTAGTAGTTACCTACTCACCTCTCCAGTCTAGTCTATCGATATTGAAGAGCCTGCAATACCTACGGCATCAATTGCGTATGAATGGATGGAATGTATCGTCAGACCATTTCCATAGGATACGTACCTCGGTAGGTAGGTAGGTATAAATTATCCGCACATTCCGCACACAATCGTTTTAGTTGCCGGTTGTAGGCTGCGGTTTCACCTCAACGCTCTGGATGCGATGCGAGTAACTAGGTATCTACCTACTGTCGTTGTTTAAAAACTAGCTCATTCGTAAGGCTATTCTCGGTAAACACTTAAACTGCAATTCCTGGTAGGTATTAAGAACATCTATCTCTGTGCTAGTGTGTCCAAGTGCCATCAGCATCAATACTTTTATGGACAAGAATAGGTATACAAACTTTATACCTACTTTAACCGACTCTAATTAACCAAGACCTCATCAATTAGACAAAGGGACAATTGGAATCCATCTGGCCTACTAACTCAAGTCGGGAAACAATGACTAATGCAATTTCACTCACGCAACGAGGCCGCCGAGGAAAGCAACGGGCCCGCCACCGATCAGCCTGATCTTGCGGTGGCAGGAGTCGAAGAGCGAGAGGCGCGCGTGCGGCGGCGGCAGCCCCAGCGTGCCGCCCGCGCCGGGCCCCGCCGCCGCGCCGCCCGCGCCCCGGAGCATCCCCGCGCCGGCTCACATGCACCCGCGGCACACCACGCCACTCTGCGGCGCCGAGCGCCCTGGCGCCCTGCCCACCACAACACACCGCCGACCTCGGACCTACTTCTAATCACCGACCAGCCCCGACGCGCGAGGGGCACCGTTCCTAGCCGGGCGCGAGCGCGACCACGCGAGTTTGACAGTTGGCGGCAACAGCTGATGTCGCGCGGGCACTGAGGAGCATGGCAACGCGTGTTACTCGGGTCGCGGCGCGCGCGGGACTGCCGGCCGGCGGACGCCTGCCCGCCGCCGCGCGCCTCCTCGTCGCCCCACTCCTATCTGCATCGTCAGATGTGACTTTGAACAAGCGTCCTATTGGTTCCAGACTCTAATTCTATTCAAGCACTTTCAACGTTTTTCTTCGTTACCTGTTTTAATTAAAATATATGATACGAGGACACCCACGACTTCTTCTAGTAGGTAGATACTAAACGCATTTTTCTTATGTTTTAAGTATTAATATTTTTATTTACGTTACAGTACCTGCGATCGGCAGTGTAATTGCCCGGGGCAGCTAAGGTTTTCATGCACCTAGATATAATAAATAACTCTTCCACAATGTTGTTACTCGCACATAATGGTACCTAAATAGGTATACAAATTTGAAATGTGGTTCAACCACAATCGTGGCCACGCGCCGCCGCCGCGAGGAAGTCGGTCAGGCAGAGCGGTTACGTTGCGGACCCGCGGGGAGGGAACAGCTGATCGGCGGGCGGAAGGGGGACAAGGCGCGGGGAGGGAGCGGGTCCGTCGGCACGTCATCATCAAACCAACCCACGCAGAACACAACTTCTGAAATATATATCAACTAAGTAAATAGGTACATTTGATGACTTCATTGTTTATGAAAACTTGCAATTTGATGAAATTTAAACTATTTAATTACGGGTAGCAATCAATCTCGCCACTGATATGTAATTGAGTGTGCCTGAGAAACGTAAGAGATTTAGTAACACAATACAACAGTGGCGGCGATTAGGGTTGCGTCATGCGCCTTGCATTTGTGCAATAGGTCCGCGCGCTGCGTCGCGACGGACGACTAGCCGTTTCTCAACCCGAGACCACGACTGCCACGGCAACCCACTATCCCACAAAATTGACGGGCCTTCCTCCTTGACATTTATCCACTTCTTGGATGTTCATTCCAGAAGTGTTTATTTTCAGCGAAGTACTTATTAGACTGACCGTGGAGCCGCACGGTCACGGAGTTACACGTTTAACATATTATTACAATAGCTATTAACATCTAATGTTAATATCTTGAACACTTTAGTTTGCGTTAAAATCAAAATCTTTGTGTGTAGGTATATTATTTTTACTAAAATTATCAATACTACGTACTTACCTACGGTGCGACACTGTCACTTTTGCAAAATTTTGAAAATTGAGTTAATTATGCCATAACGTCGCTTTAAGTACCCTGTCCTTGAAGCAACATAATATAAGCTAAAAGTAGCAGTAATCATATCAATCAATCGCCTTTTCTAGATCAGAAAGTATAATAATTTTATACCACACTAAATCTTTAAATGCTTCTCCTGGAAAAATGCTTTTTTGTATAAGTGACAGTGTTGCACCGTAGGTGCGACTAAGTAATTATTTATACATTTACGTTGCATATAATAATTTAATTTCCGTAGATAAGATTTTAACAATAAATATTCAAGTATAAAAGTAAAACAAGAATACTAATACAAAATATACACATTACAAAAAACCGGTGCTCAAGATACTGATGGTTAGGTCTGCAGAAGGATGAGCCTCCTGACAATATGTGGCGTACGAGCATCGTGTCGAGGAGTACGCCGCATTCTGTACCTGGTCTTTGGTCCAGCCATCTAGCGAGTCTTTAGGCTACGAGCCCGTACGCCGAAAGGCTACAATAGTCTTGTCGGTGATGACAGATCGATCCCAACAGAGCGTAGCACGACCATTTTCAAAAACTATATCAACGGTGTGCACTTATAGTACGGCACTTCGGAACTCGACAAGATCGTATTGAAGAGCAAGTTGCTGATGGATGATGACGCGGTTGGTTAATTATTGGTTGTCAGTGCAAGTCTCGCCGTTAGCCAAATGCAAACGGAAATTATATGTAGAGGGACTCGCCGGGGTGATGTAACTCTCGATATTTGTACGAATATTTATTAAGTAGATAATTTTGTTTATTTGAGATAAAGGGAGAGAATGCGCTTAGTGAGATTACAACATGAATTTGGGAGATCCAACAAATCAGCAACCTTTGGCTGAGGATTGAACAGCGTTAGTCAAGGTTAACTCATCGTTTGATATTAAATGTAATAAATGTAAAGATACATTACTAATGACATTGATTAGGTAGGATGTAAGCGCTAGGCCGGTAGCGCGGCCGGCCGCTGCGCAACCGTATGTCAAGGACTCCTCGGCTGGAGCGTTTGTCCGCTCGCTCATTCATCGCCTAATGTTGAATTCGCGCAGCGCGTCAAAGCGAAAAACCTTAACCGAACGCCGATTAAAGCAGGTTAAGCGCAAAGAATAATACCAAGTTTCAATGCTACCTGCGATGCACAATGCCGAGATCGATCCCAAACAGCCTCGCAACTGTCCAACAAAAGCTTCGTGTCGGCCGCACGGCGGGAGACAAGACTGTTGGTCGCGATATACGAGTCCCTATTATGGTGGTCAGCAAAAGTTGTAGCGAAACTGTAGTTAGTATCAGTGAAGTGAGAGAAGCATGCACGAACCCGACTCGGGTGCCGGCGCTCAGCCGCGGCGGTCCTGGCCGGCAGGCTTGCGCTCACCTGCAACAACACGCACCGATCCAGCGCGAGCCGGCCGCTGCGGCACTAACTCACCCTATACCAATATATAACCTTGCATCACACTGATCACACACTGACGCCATGCCATCTGGGAGCCGTTGAAACGGTTAAAATAAACTTTGCATCAATATTTTTACACAGCAAAATACGGCGCATTGGCGCGTGCCCAAAAAACAGTGGGCTTACTTCAACAAGCTTTATTGGTTTCGTCGGCACATGAAAACAGCCCTACCAGTCTGACTTATTACTGGAGCTCTAAAATTGCCCAAACTTGTACCTTTTTAGGGTTCCTTAGTCAACAAGAAACCGTTATATAATAGTTTCACCATGTGCGTCGGTCTATCCTCGGTGATCCGTGATATCCATGATCCGACATGCTCTTGGCCGGTTTCTTGTTACTTCATTTCCTGTAAGTACTAATTAAAATAAATAAAACGGGCAAGCGCATGTCGGACCATTCTCAGTTATGTGCATCAAAGATGAATTTCAGATTTTGATTACTGTAGTTTTAGCTGCAGGTACACACGCAACTTTAGCGAAAATGAGACTGTTCGAGGTCCTTAACGGTTCCCCAAACCTAAATACTCACAAATACTCACAATAAATATAAAAAATACAGATTTTTAAGACTTATTCAATGATATCTCATAATAGTTGCAACTTGGTAGATAAAAAAAACGGGCAAGGGCATTTACGCCCACGCTCAGTATATAAGATTAAGTATGAACGAATTTTCTTTCTTGTAAAATTTCAGGATTCTAGGGCTATGGGAAGAACCCTATAAATTTTGATTCCCTTAAGAGTGTCGAAATAAACGTTTTTTGCGGCATAAACAGCCGTATATTTTTAAGGTCTGCAGTCGAACTAGGAACCCTTATAGTTTCGCCATGTCCGTCAGTCCGTCCGTCCGTCCGCAGCCTAGTTCAGACTTTTAGTACTAGAAAGCCTTAATGTGGCATGAATATACATCTATGTCACGCCAATTGGTAAGATCAAATCTTGAAAAAAAATATTATAGGGTACCTCCCCGACACGCAACGTGGGGATGTATTTTCTTTTCTCGTCTACCCCATAGTGCGGGCGTCGTTGGATAGATCTTTTAAAATTATTACGGGTTTGTGAAAAATCTGAAAAAATATTAAATGAAAGAGCAAATAACGAATTTTAAAGGAAAACTATGACGACTAAGTAGACATCATTGGTTCTTGACATACAGTACAGGCGATTAAAGTGTTTATACCTACTAAATCATCTAAGACGGCACCAATTGACTTTAAATAGAAAATTAGTTATTACTTTGTTGATTTTTATGTTTGTAGTACTTAACTGCTTCGGAACCCTACACTGAGAACGGTCCGACATGCTAATGCCCGGTTTTTTGAATAAACTTGGTAGTTTAATTTTTACAGGTGCAAGGGACTGTACACCTGACTATGGTTTTAATTTCAACTCGATACCTCCACGCGCTCCCGAAATAAAGGGTCTTGACAGACACAGACGGACGTATGGACGGACAACACAGTGATCCTATAAGGGTTCTGTTTTATCGTTATGAGCTACGGAACCCAAATTAAAAATTTAAAGACCCCCGACTCAAAACAACCTGTAAAGAAAACCTATAAAAAGTAAAATCATAAGTATTAGCCCATTTGATCCAAGCGTCAAAGGAGTAAGGTAAAGTAAACACTGAGCTGAAACGTCGAGTACCGCTAAGTAGATGAGGTATTTAATATTATTCAATTTATTTATCCGATGTCGACTCAATAATACGACGTTACATCGATCGGGTATGATGATGGAGACGGAAGGGGGCCATAGGTATTCCTCACTAGCTGATAGTATGTAGGTCCCCGAGTTTGGACTATTTCGGTCGGTAGTGTTAGAAATCAGTGATACATGTACAGTCAACAAAATTAAAGCGCGTAATAAATAACATTTAAATGAAATAAAAGACCTTATGAAATAGTATTTTATAAACTTTAGTTTTTGCTTCAGTCTCAAACGCTTTGTTTTCTGAAGCGATGATTCGTCCGACTATGCATATTATCCACCACGCTGATCGCCGAGCCGCTACGGCCGCAGGTATCTAAGTGGGCTGGCACGTGATAATGGCGCGAACCAACAAATGCGTCCTCGCCTCTTCTCAAGGTTCTAATTACTGCCTATTTAACACAATGTTTTACGAATATCGACACATCTCGCTGCACTCCGGCCAGGCCATCTGCTGCATAACAACATGTTTAATGATTTACATTCTTACTCTTGTAGTTTTTTGCATTGATTTTAAGTGAACCAGCCCAGTCGGGATATTATTACAACCACACTTGATAAGTCAAGAGGTGAGGGCCGACTGCTGACGGCTGCGCGGAGCGTCTCGCTCTCCGAACCGTCGCCCGGCCGGAGCGGTGCGAGCGCCGGGCTCGTCGCATGGACCCTCGCAGCGAGCTGGATTCAAACGGACGTCTCAACTAAGGGTGAGCCGCACCGGCACGTGCGTTGTGTATAGTATGAATCTTCACAAAATAATTATGTCACCTATACAACGCAGTGGAACGCGAACGTGCACTTACGTGTCAGCCAATGCGCTTCGAACGTGCCCCGCGCGAGTCTAGTAGGAGTGTTAATCAATTATTGTCGTATTAAATCAGTCAAATGTAATTAAGTATTTCACTCAATAGACAACTTCAAGTAGACGCTCTTAGCATTGGCATTTTACAAGAATTAAAATTAGTCAATATGTACGTGGTAGGCATTGGGGCAGATCGATTTATAGTAGCGAAACTTGTTTTGTGTAGTCCGTTGCTGCGCAGATCCGATTATGCAACCGGCGCGAGCGCGGCCGGAGCATGGGCCGTCAAACCATTTCAAGAATCACAGCTTGCAAGTTCGTCTTGAAGATATTAGATACGTGCAAAGGTAGGGCCAGAATACGTTAATTGTTATTGAGCTGCGGCTGCGGCTGCGGCGTGGGCGCGGCGGGCGAGGCTCCGCGCCGCTGCAGCGGGTCAAGGCCGTGGGGAGGGAGAACTTGCAATAAACACAGTTCCAGATGGAAAACACCGCGCTCATATTTAATAAGCGATGCATTTCGACACGTCAGACATTCGGCACAGCGACACAGAGTCACTTAAATTATAATATTATTATACCTAACTAAGAACCGATTTGATTACATTATGTACAATCATTGTTCATTGCATCATTCTCAGAATGTACATCAACTGTTTGATAAGGTTCCGTGTAGACATTAACTAAGTACATTTTATGTGCACCCTTATATAAATATGAATCAGTAAAGCGTTGGGAGTGCACGTGACGTTGTGTTGTGCCGCATGCACGCGGAGCTCTTGCTCCGCTTTCTTGGCAATTTCTCGAGTGGCGTGCGGGCGCGCTCCGCTGGCCGCCATGTCGGCCTGGCGCGGCGCGGCACACGCCGCGGAGGAGCCGGCTGCCCGCGTGGGTCGCTGCCAGGCCGTGGCTCATGTCGCGACTCGGCTTATTGTTTGCTACGTAACTCGCATTGTTGTCCACATTTTCACAAGAAGAAGCGTTATAACTCGCAGCGTATAAGTATATACGAACAACCACAAGTAGGGCTTGCAATTCGAATATTCGAATAATTCGAATATTCGGCTCTTTCTAATATTCGAATAATGCGGCGAATAGTATTCGAATATTTATGGTTATTTGGACAGACGGATGTAACATCGCCCGGGGATGGTCGGCTGTCTCAGTCTCACTCCCCGATCCCATTCACCCACCTCCCACCTACTCACTCTTACATTATACTGTATAACAAAATTCACATATATCATTATTGTTATGTGTTGATTACATTAATAATTTAACACATACATATATATTTTTTACCATTTTAATTATTTTCTTTTAGTTATGTTGTTGATTCTGACTTTTTTTAATTGAAGTACATAATCTTTGTGCAATTGATACCAAATCGTTGCCGTTCGTACATTCAGTTGTTTTTAACACAATAATATTTAAATTCAAGTTTATTTTTGTTTATTCTATAAAGCCAAGGACGTATTATTTATTTAAGATGTTTATGTTGATTTTTTGAGCTTTCAGACTGGTAATAAATAAAAATGAGCATCCAAACCCGTTTTTCTTGAATTTTTAGGATTATTCGAATAGTATTCGAATTATTCGAATATGTCTAAATTAAAAGTCGAATATTCGAATATCTGAATCTATCGAATATTTGCAAGCCCTAACCACAAGTTAATAATCGAGTGTGCATTTACGGCCCGACGTGAAGTTAGTAAGTAAGTAAGAACCTAGGTACTATATGTATAAATATACGGTAGCGTGCACGAACACAGTTACGCGGCGTCAGTAACGCTACTAATGCCGCTTCATTAACGCGTTCCTGGAAAGTCCACCTTAAGGGATTCAAAAGGAGTTGGTAGGTATAGGTAGGTACGTAGGTGGGTGGGTAGGTCATAATAAATCCAACTTAGAAATATAAACATAAGATAAAAATCTTTAAGTACACGTACTAAACGCCAGTTGTCACAATTATTATGTTTTGCAACGTTTAAGCTGTTTGAGTAATTTGACATGGTGGTGTTAAAGCGACTTCACGTGCAGAATAGCCGTATCGCACTGCTGATTGAAGTAGCCCGGCGCCGGCGGCCCGCGGGTGACGCCACCACCTGCGCATTGTTTGCTGGCGACGCTGGCGCGAGGCGTCGCCTGGTGACGCCTCCTCAGCGCCCCCCGCGCGCCCGCGACCGCTATTGTAGCGACACTTAAACAAGACCACCGGAGATACTGTAACGGGTTGCCGCAGCGGCTTGTGCTTAGTCACTGCATTTTGTTATATCTACCGGTTTGCGCAATCCGCTCACAATTGTCTCCGTGGCCTTGTTCTTTTATATCACGGGATGGAATTAGTTTTTTTTATGCATGGCATATTATGGCTCTGTCTGTGGCCCATAGAATTTGTAATCTCATGACTGCAATTGCGTTGCGAACGCTCAAAAGTAAATATGAAAGTAATTTTACAGAATCACAACAATGTTTACATGCTGTTTGGCGGCGACGTATCTTTTGGATTGTCTGTATAAGAGTACAATATAATTATCGCATGGTTTCCGCGAGCAGTGCGGCGACGAGTTGGAAGTTTTAATAGTAACGGTGTCACACGACACGTACGGCGCCGGAATAATGCTCGCGCGCACGCACGCGCCGCCCGCCTGGCACAGATCTCGCCGTGGAAATTCACACGTCCCTTACTCATTGCTCCTACACCACTCATTATTTGGAATCATTTTAGCCCGTCTCTTTCTTCGTTCGTCACTCGTTCTTCATTCGTAATTTTCCTTTGGTAGTTACTCTCTTATTCGGGCACCTTCGGTGTTTGTCTTTTCTTTTTTAGGGTCACTCTCGCTTTGCGGCATATTTTGTCTTTGCTATTTTAAATATGAAACTATATATTTGAGAAACAAGAAGATATTTCATTTGGCTTTCCTTTTTACATTTGCTATTCGTACAGTTGTTTTATCTCGTTGTATTTTTGGAGCATAGTCGAATTTTGGCATTATTTATTTTAGTACCTTTGCCACAGCATGTTATTATAAAGGCAGAACCTAGCTTGAGTTAGGTTCTCGCGGTAATTTTACGATTGCAACGATACCCCATACGCCTAGGTTTGGCTCAGGCATTAACAGGATTGTGGAGCGATGCCTAAATCGCGTAGGTGTCTTAAATAATCCATACAAATTGAGCTCCGGGCGATAACGTTCCTCACACCCTAAATCAAAACCGATTTCCACTATTTTTAATATGTTATAGATATTTATTTATTTATTTATGGAAAACCATCAGCTATAAAACAAAGATACGAAAAGCTAATTACAGGTTTATTTATTTATTTAATCTTCTTTGCACAATACAAATAAATGTAAAAAGTACAAATGGCGGACTTAACGCCTAAAGGCATTCTCTACCAGTCAACCACATGTTCAACAGAGAGTAAAAAACCGGTGCAATTAGAGAAATGAACAGTGTTAAAAACTAAATTAAATCTAAATAGCTACTTAACATTAAAAAAAATATATATATAATACATAAATAATATATAAGTTTATATAATACATAAACAATACTTAAATACATGCAATGAAAACAGTGTGTGATGAAGATGATGACACTTACTTAAGTTCTTGCTTGAGGAGATGTTCGCGAAGCTTACGTTCTCACCGATAATTACAAGGTAAAGTAAGTAAGGTTACTAGTTACAGTTTGTTGCTTTACACCACACATAGTCGCGGTTACACAAAAAACAGCTTATCTGGGAATAACAATTATACAAAACAAAATATAATTATAATTTTCAATCCAACTGATTAAGGTAGGTAATTTAACTAAGCATAATAACTCAAAGCATTTTTTGGTCAATTTGTGCCTGATGGATAATAGGTACGTTTGTAATAAATATATCGAGTCTACATCGTTTGCCATAACACTTATTTTTCTGCTAGCACGGATTAGGAAGCTATTCTGTCTATTGCTAGACGCAAAGGGTAACGAAATCGGGGAGTAGTGTCTTTTCAATCTAGTCGGAGTCTTAAAGGACAGTTTGGCAAGCAACTCTTGGCCATCAACAAATCCGTTAGTGATTTTTAGTAAGTAGATAATATCAGCTATTTCACGCCGCTTATCTAAAGTAATAAGTTGGTGTTTCTTGCAGATATTCATATAATTGGAAGGATATTATGGAAAACTAGGTCTGTACGTTTTCGCTTTTGTGTTTTTATTATATTTTTACACGAATAAATATTTTCTTGGATAGGAAAACGCACAGACATAGTTTTTTATAATGTCTATTACGTATTCAAAAATCGTTAAAATTGGGCAACGTTTAAGGGAAGAAAAACGTTATCGCATTTAGTATGGAAATGTTTTGCTTCACAGTCCTCTTAAGGACTCCTTTTTTGGGCAGTCGTGTAAAACTAAAAATACTTCTATTTAATTTAACTACATATTTTTCCTATTTCTGAAACTTTCAGTTTGACCCCCGTACGCTGTATTGCGTAGTGGCAATAGATAACGATATCTTACTTATATTTATTAAAATACCTAAATGAAAAAATTCATACCCGCGGATAAATTTCGTACTTGTTTGTAAAGTTGTAACACAAAAGATTGCTCCCGAAACAGAAATAAAAAAAATAAAACTTTAAAATATTCATTATCAATATTAATATTAATTTCAGTCTTGGATGTTTACTATGTATTTAAGTATATATTTCTCTATATTAGTAAATTTATCGTTGCCAAGTAGGTACCAATAGTACAAGTCTAGAGCTTAGTTTGGGACTAGGTCAATTTGTGTGACACTGTCCTGTGATTTATTTATTAAATTGGCTACATAATTGCTCTTTCACACGTAATTGTGTAATATGGAGTGAATTTACTAGCAGTGCTTCGGACAACCGGCCATCATTGCGGAGAAGGCCCCGCAACAGACTCCAGCAGAAGGTTATTTTTCCAGTTGTGTATTTTATGAGTTCAGGACTGGTTGTTTCCTAGGTAGTGATGACTTACTACGTGGTTACTACCAATCAGGCTAACCGCGTCATCATTTGATTCAGATCAGGGACCACGATTTGATATCGTTCGGTGGCGACGGCGCCTGCGCGACGCGCACCCGACCATCAAAGCTGCAGGCGGGCACCGCGCTCTGGTGCAGCGGTGCCCGGCGTGAATATAAAACGAAGCTGTTCTTACACGATCTACCAGCTCTTCGCGACCCGTGAGGTGAATAACATTTAACATTGTTTACGTTTTGGGAGGGCGAGTCGTTCGCGAGGGTTAGTCATTCGTCCGGCTGTACTCCGTCAATTGTGGACCGATTTTGTTTTTTTTTTTGGTTTGATAGAGTATATTTCGAGGTGGTCCCATTGTCACCAAATCTGAATCTGATGAGGGGATCAGTGAGGAATTGAGGGAACTCCTCAAATATTGTAGGCAAACATCTATATATTTGCCTACAAGCATTTGCATTCAGAAAGCATCATTTGGTGAAGTGGGACTGATGATGAAGGCCACAGATGGCCACTGGATTTCCTCAACGGTACCTATTTCAAGGGTGGTAATAAGATATCTCGATTAAGATAATTGAACGACTACAACGAAGAATATTTACTTGTTGAAATATGACTATGACTTTCCCGCGGCGTTGCTTGCGGCGCTCTTGAAATAACTTAAAGTTTTATATCAACTAAGAAGTAGGACTACGTAACAGCGTTTATGATCAGTAAAAAGTATAAAATAAAATAAATACTTATTATAAAAAACAAAACACCGCCTTTAAAAACGCAAAAAACAACTTCTTTTAAAATTGTAGGTACCCACATAATAGGTTAGTGAAACTGAAGTCGGCGACCACAATATTTTCAACAAAAAAGGCGACATCAGTTGGACTCAGAAATGGGCAAAATATAATCGACTAACGATTAACGATTAAAAATTGCGATTGATTAATCTTATTCGTAAGAGCTTAAATTAATTTAGTCACGATTAAATTAATCGCCGATTAATTAACAGCGACTAAATTTCAAGCAATTAGATTAATTTTCTCTCGATTAATATTAGGAATAAATTGTTTCTTTTGTAAGTCTAAGTTTCGAGTTACGTTGACAGATTGCTTGCTACATAAGCTGTAGCAATCTGTAACAACTTACATCTGTATAACATCATTTACAACATATTTAATTTTTGTACCGTGCGTGTTCCAATTTTATATCGAGATTTACCTAATCGTGAAATAAAGTCGATTAAAATGACGATTAATTAATCGTTATTCGTGTACTCCGTCGATTAATTTAATCGCGATTAAATTAATCGTAATCGGATCTAAAAAAATCTTAAATAAAAGAGCATATAACGAATGTAAAAGGAAAATTATCACGACTAAGTTAGACATCATTGGTTCTGAAGATACAGGCGATTAAAGTGATTATACCCACTAAAATCATAAGACAGCACCAATTGACTTTAAATAGAAAATTAGTTATCACTGGTTGATTTTTATGTTTGTAGTACTTAACGGCTTCGGAACCCTACACTGAGCATGTTCCGAAATGCTTTTGCCCGGTTTTTAATGTTAGGGTTCGGTATTAAAACTACGAACCCTTATAGTTTCGTCCGCAGCCTAGCTCAGAGACTCTTAGTACTAGAAAGCTGTAATTTGGCATGAATATACTTATAGGTCAAGCCAACAAAGTGGTATTTTTTTTTTATTGCACTCGTCCCGCACACGTATCCTGGGATGTTTTTTTTTATCTACCCTATAGTGTAGGGTGTCGTTGGATAGGTATTTCAAAAATTGGGTTAGTGAAAACAATTTTTTGATTAATGGATTTGTTTATGAAATATTAAGCGTTAAAGCGCTAATTTTTGTTAGAGTCAAGTCAAGATACACACTCGGAATTTACCATAGTATGTAGAATATTGCCGCTATAACAACACATAATAAAAAAGCCGGTCAAGTACGAGTCGGACCCGCGCACCGAGGGCTCCGCACAAACTTCTAAGAATGAATTGTATTGAGTAGAGTTGCCGCGAATAGTGGTTATAGCGAATAGTCGAATACCGATTAATCGCCATTCACTTTGGCGAATAGTCGAATAACTCGACATTACTATTCGACATAAAAAAATATTAAACACATTAAAAATATTTCTAATTTCTTCTAAGGTTGTGAGCAAAAGAAAACAATAAAGTTAAAGAAATCTGTTTCATGTTATACATACCTATGTAACATTTTTAAATGCTGGCAAGGGGCAACTCTTTTCTTGTAAGTACATAGTTTACGGGGAATACCCCGTAACCCAGCGTTTGTTATTGTAGGGGATTTCCCGCTCAATCAACGTTTGTGTTTAGGATAGGCGGCATGCATTTGTTATTTGATTTTCGACATCGGTTGACGTTTTTTTAACTCATTAGTTTTTTGTTCGATAAAAGTTTATTTTAGACGACTATTCGCCGAATTCCGAATAATACTAGCTATTATTCGGTATTCGACGAATATAAAAAAATGACGAGTAATGCCGAATACCGAATAATAGCGAGTATTCGCGGCAACTCTAGATCGAGGGACAAACATGACTTTGCCGTTGAAAATCTACATCGACATAGGTCGCGATTCGTTTACCAACTGCAAATATATTTGCAATTGCAAAAACGTTGATCTTGTGGTAAACTTTACCTGGTAAAGCAACAAATTAACGATTTTCAGATTTTTCCTTTATTTATGCTGTAAGACCTTCCTTCTTGCCAAATTTCAGGATTCTAGGTCTATGGGAAGTATTCCCTTGAGTATCGATATATACGTTTTTTGCGGCATAAACAGCCGTATCGATTTCTACGTTAACTTGAAGTTATACTTTTCCACAGCTTCAAGGGACTGTAGACCTGAGTACATGGTTTTATTTTTTTTATGATAAGGAGAAGGCACATGAGCACTCAGGCCACCAGATGGTAAGTGAAATCGGAGACCCATAAACATTGGAATTCTCAAGATTATAATCATAAGATTGCAATCCTAAGACCCCAAATACCTACGTTGCCAACCCTGAGGACTAAGATGGAATGCCTCTATGCTAGTAATTTCACCAGTTGTCTTATCCCCACACCGGAACACAACAATGCGAACACTGTTATATACTTGCCGGTGTTATTGGCCGGTCAAGAAAACCGGTGAAGCGCGAGGTACACGCAGTACACGCTCGAGGGCGGACGTGTTGCGTAACTGGCGCGTGGGCACCTTATATACCTTATGGTCGTTTAAAGTCCAACCACCGCGCGCTCTCCACCCTTACTCTAAGCACGGACCAAATACGCAATGCTCTAACAATATCTAATGCTCGCGAGCCCTTCGTATCGAAACGTCCCAAAAGCAAATAGTCCTATTAGCATAATGACCTAAAACCAAATTGTCCCATTAGCAAATTGACCCGAAAGCAGAACGTTTTTTTTCTTGTCTTTACACCATGGGACGTTCAGCTTATAGGACATTTTGCTTTTAGGTCATTCTGATTTCATGGCGTTTCGCTTTCGGGACGTTTTGCTAAAAGGGCAACCTGATAATAGGACGACTTGCTTTTAGGTTGTTTTGCGAAAGGGACGTTCTGCTTTCGGGTCAATTTGCTAATGGGACAATTTGCTTTTAGGTCATTATGCTAATTGGACTATTTGCTTTTGGGACGTTTCGATACGAAGGGCATGTACATTATACATGATTCTAATTCCATATTAAACATCATTATAAGGTGACTATTATACTATTTTTTCATTATGTAATTGCAATTACAGATTACGGCTACCCACTGATCATTCGATTTCAAGAATTTATGCATTTTGTTGTCATGCATTTTACTAGTAGGTTTATCATTTGATTATTTATTATACCGATTTAAATTATGTAATTCGTGTTATGCAAAATGAAAATGACTACATTTGTTTTGATGTAAATCGTTTACACCCCCATACGAGAATGGTATGTACTACGGGACCTGAGTTCGCAACTCCCACTCGCACTTAATACAAATACAAATATATTTATTTACCGAAAAACACAGTTAATGCAGGTTTTACAGGATAGCAGTGACTCCCACACTAGGCGTAGCCTGTATCGTGGGAATCAGAACATACACGAGAATACCTACCGAAAAGAGTGCATATACAAGAAACATGCAGTAAATAACGTGATTATGTACAAAACATTAAGCAGGTATTCGTGTTTAAAAACTACGCGTATACATAAACCGAAATAATTAAATTTACTAATAAAATCTAATATAACGAAATAAATATTAATATGCAGGCATATTTTATATAAAATTAAAATTAAGAGCTGCTGTTATTTTTATTGTGTGTGGAATGTAGGAGATGGAGTGCAAGCAAGTGTGAAGTAGAAGGAAGAAGAGAGGTGGTAGCCCGACGAGTGTACGAGTGGTCAACTCTTGGGATCGGTCGGCAACAAAGGCTGCCGACCACTGACGCTACCTCAACGCTTCTTCGACCTGAATGTAATTCCAAGATAACAGAAGACTCCGTATTTGCTTTGTGGCCTCGGCAACTCGGCAGCGCCTCATGTCGCAATTTCTAAGTACTACATTATAAATATGCGGGAAAATAAAAGCTTTAAACTGTTAAGCAAATGTCGTTTTGAATAGGCAACTTAAACACTCTTTTTTGAGCATGTCGGGATAGGTCGTAGGCATAATGGTGACAACTCGCATCAAAAATAGTCTACGGACACTTAAAACGTGTTCCTTATACAGATCCTCTGTACAGAACCGCCGAGGTTTTCGCAGGGATACCTTTAATACCGCTCTTTGAGCTCTCTCCAGGGTTATCATGGTCGATTTTGAGCAGCCTCCCCAAGCGAGGATGCAGTAATTTAAGATGTTGGCTTCAACAGTTGCCAGTCGGCGGAATTTCTTAATAGGATCATTGTGTAAATGAGTTTACGCACCCTGGCAGCTGCAACCACAATATGCTTCTTAAAAGTAAGATTGTCGTCCAATATGACACCCAGGTACTTTAAGGAACTAACTCTATTAATATCATTACAACTACAGCTTGACCCGCAGGCCGGCGGGGTAATACAATTTGGGGCGTGAATCTTAAGGCTTGTCATAGGCACGGTGGGACGAGACGCAGCAGTTTTATGAAAGCATAAGAAATGAGTTTTGGCTGCATTAAGCGTCAGGAGATTCAAATGACCGGTTGTTTATGCTGGAAGAGGCCAACTGTGCTGTAGTTAAAGAATAGCTTTGAGCGAAGCTGCGGACCCGTGACGAGCTGCTCGCTATTGTTTATTCGCCGCGGAGTCGAGAAGTCGAGGCGACACGTGGAGCGGGATGCGCCGCCAGGAGGCTAGTTTGTATCTTTACTTTGTGGTAGCACTATTATTGGCCGGCGGGCGTCACGTCGGCATGAAACGACGCCGACCAACAAGCTCGGTAGCCTCCCCACTACAGAATGTTCACCCACTGTTCGCTTCAGATAGCAACAACGTATAGGCCAAATCATTTGATAACAAATGTACCAGCCGCTGTCGCGCCGCGAGCTATTGGTTGATTCGGGACACACCGCAGACTTATCAACACCAATCACGTCACCACAGGGTTTTCCCAACTTTATTTTCCTTTTGTTTGTAACTTAGTTATATTACATGTATTTAGTTACTTATTGTTTGTTGAAATAACAATCAATTCGTATTCGAAGCGTAATCGTCTTGTGGAGCCGCCCGGCCCTCCGAGCGACTCTGCCGATAGTCGACAAGTCTCTCTCTCTATACCTAGGTACACGGTGCGTGGGTGCGGTACAACCAGCGTCCTGAAACGAGCCTCGCCGACTGACTCATCGCCATTGCGGGAAATCTAATTTTATTATCTTGTTTATCGGAAGCGCACTCTTCTGATAAACACTATGTGTAGCAATCGTAAAGCCTGTTGCGAGCTCACTAGCTTATGACCTAATTAGAGCCGAATGGACACGATACAAGCACCGAATAATAAGTGGCGTTGCGTGCAAGTGTGCGAACCAAGAACCCAGGAGGCAGCGGCGAGCGGCGGCAGGGCAGCCGGCGCGGGCGCGCCGTCAGCGCGCAGTCAAGTGGAGGCAATCAGCGCCGCCGCGACCTTCAGCTGCCAATTCAATTACCAGCGCCTCTAAAATGTATCGCTACTACTTAACATCATCGCGGAAAAACCCAGCAGCGCTCAAATCAAACAATGCAACGGTTTTAATACGTAACGTAGGTACCATCTGTAACTAAAGTTATTAAACACTAACCGCCGCCGTCCGCGGAGACATTGCCGAGACAATTAACACGTTTCTTTTAAAACTTGTGCATGTAAAGTGCTAAGGAACGCCTTAATCATTAGCTGACGCTGAGTGCGGCCGTAAGCTGTTTAAGGGCTTGATAAAATGTGAATGTTTGTACTCTTTCTTTCTTTCAATAATGTTTTATTCAGTATTAGGTTGAAACGATCTGACACGGCTCTATTACTAGAGGCATAAAAGCGTGTCAGATGTTTTTGAACGCTATTTTAGTTTGTATGTTTTTGCTAGTGACTGTATACCTAATGAGATTAATGAGGGTGAAATAGAAAAAAATATGCGTAAGAACAGAACGTCGACAACAGCTAAAGCAACGACGACGACCTTCGATCTATAATCTGTGCACTGTAGGATGGTGCCTGTGACGTCCGTATTTCGTAATTAAAATCACTTACTGTACTCCAAAGCGAGGTATTTAAAAATAGTCGATTATTTATTTAAATTCCTGAACGGCGTTGCTAGGTTTGTACCAATGTCGTTTTTATGAAAAGTTAAAGAAACAAGTGTAATACGTGTTTAAATGAGCTGTCACAGGCACCATCCTACAGTGCACAGATTATAGTCGCGCGAGCGCCAGCGACGCTCCGCTAACAGGAAACGAACACAATCGAACTGCACTTCATCTACGAAAACCCATTTACGTGGCCACTCCAATGCAAACCTAAATTCCACTCGTGACTTGATAGCATTTCTAATAAATATCCATTAAGCAAAGCGTTAGCGACCGGTGAGTTCTGCCATTTTACCGCATCGATGAAACGTCAAAACGTACGAAACTGCATAGGTATAGAGCCTATATTCTTAGATAATGAAAGCTCAGCGTATCTTCGTGAAGTACCCACATCGTTTGCTTCGTATTCGAAAAAAGACTTGGGTAGCGAACATGCTAAAATAAACAACCGTGAAATACATTCAATTTCTCAACTTGTACTATGTACGAGTACGTACTCGTAGCAATTGCAAAAGACAAAGGACACGGCACGATAACAATGGCATTGCTTGTGTAGTGTGCAGTAGTGTGCAGGCGAGTGAAGCGGCGGCGGCGGGGCCGGGCACAATGCTTATCACAGATGTCGAAACGTGCCGCGCGTGACGTCGCACAGGTGGAGCGTGATAACGCGCGCGGGCGCGGGCCGGCCGGGCGCGGGGCGGGCCGGGAGCGTACCTGCAGAAGCAGGAGACGGTGTCCTCCAGGTCCAGCGGCAGCGCGGGCGGCGGCGACACGCTGCGGTACTTGACGTGCAGCACGCGACGCGCCACGCGCGCGCCGCTGCGCCGCAGGATGCCGGCGGGCCAGCGCGCCGGCGGCCGGCCCTCGTCGCTGCCCGAGCTCATGCCGCGCTGCACCATGCGCTCGCTGCAGCTCTCGCGGTCGCGGACGCGCTCGACACAGGCGACTCTCACTTGCGCGCGCGGAGCGCGACTGGCGGCGCGGCGCCCGCGCGGTGACATCACAGCTTATCAGCGCACCTGAGAGCGCCCCGCGCGCCCGCGCGCGGCCATCTGAAACCCTAGCCTTCAGAATTCGTCGAAGCTTCGGCAGCCAGCTCGATCTGCCTTTTCGGTCCTACCAGTACCTACATCTTCTCCCGTGCTTTATATTTTCTTATAATACCAGGTCAGTAGATTTGATATCAATGGTACCCACTGAAACGATGAGAATCGCATCTGCCAAACAAAGTACCTGAGACTAGCGCTCGAAATTGGACTCTTCACATTTGCAGGCCGCAATCGAAAGCCCATTTGTGTACGAAATCGAACTACACGTGACACAGCCGCCGCCTGTGACATTTACTTCATTTTTAGCAGCATCAAAGTAAGTACTAATTTAATAGTATTTCACCTAAACCTGCAGCGATGTTCGCTGAGGCAGCCGACGCCAGCGCGCCGCGCGCGCGTCGTGGCCGAGGACGCCGCCTCAGCCGGCGCTGGCCCCGGCAGCGGTCGGGCACTCCGCACTTTAGACGCGAAGCATAATTTAATATTGCAGGCGACTTTACTTCGGTTTGGATATTTGGGTGTGATTTTCTGTATAGGGCTGGGTTTCGTGCAAATGAAAACAAATTATGCGATAGAAAGGAAAGCACAGATACACGTTCGAGCATAACTTCAGTCTGACGCAGGTCGATAATAAGCCGAGCGGAATTCATTTTTAAACCCCGACGCAAAAAGGTGTGTGTGTTTGTGTCTGTACCGCGGGCGCCCTGCTGCGCGACACACATCCTCCTTTGTACACTTCACTCTGACGCAGGTCGATAATAAGCCGAGCGGAATTCATTTTTAAACCTCGACGCATAAAGGTGTGTGTGTGTTTGTGTTTGTGTCTGTACCGCGGGCGCCCTGCTGCGCGACACACATCCTCCTTTGTGCACTTCACTCTGACGCAGGTCGATAATAAGCCGAGCGAAATTCATTTTTAAACCCCGACGCAAAAAGGTGTGTTTGTGTTTGTGTTTGTGTCTGTACCGCGGGCGCCCTGCTGCGCGACACACATCCTCCTTTGTGCACTTCACTCTGACGCAGGTCGATAATAAGCCGAGCGGAATTCATTTTTAAACCCCGACGCAAAAAGGTGTGTTTGTGTTTGTGTTTGTGTCTGTACCGCGGGCGCCCTGCTGCGCGACACACATCCTCCTTTGTGCACTTCACTCTGACGCAGGTCGATAATAAGCCGAGCGGAATTCATTTTTAAACCCCGACGCAAAAAGGTGTGTTTGTGTTTGTGTTTGTGTCTGTACCGCGGGCGCCCTGCTGCGCGACACACATCCTCCTTTGTACACTTCACTCTGACGCAGGTCGATAATAAGCCGGGTATCGTCTTGGGTCGTCCCATTAGTTTTTTGTCAAGTTCTTAATTCGTCTCATTCTGCTTTTGTCATCCATTCTTCATTCGTCACTTTCGTTGGTAGTCTTTGTCGTCTATGGTTATATTTGTAGTTTGTCTTTTTCTTATTAAGGCTCATTCCGGTATTCGTCATCATCTTCTTTGGACATGCTCGATGTTAGTCTTTTCTAGTCTCATTCGCTATTCGTCCTATCGTCTTTGGTCTTATTCTAAGTTCGTATTTTTCTTATTTGGTCTCTTTAGAAATTGATCTCATTCTTTATTGGACACATTCTCTATTTGCCCCGTTTGATATTCACAATTTTACTTGTTTTCTTTCAGGCAACTAGAATCAAGAAAATCAGGAAAAGAGAAATTATGAAAATTATGAAGTATAGAAAAAATGACTATTATAGGTACTGAGTCAGGGGGTTCCACTCCTTTGTACGAGCAAATTCGGCTCCTAGTAAATAGTGATCTGGGGTTCTAGACAAAAATATTCTCATAAAAAAATAACGATTAACTAAAGCGGGCATTGAGACGAAAACCGAACAAGACGAATTATGAATGGGCCTAAAAACGAATGTGACTTATTGCCAATGGGACCAACAACGAACGTGACGAAAATAAAGTGACGAGTAACGAATGAGACTAAAACGTAAAGAGACTAACACCGAACATGTCAAAAGAGGAAGTGACGAACATCGAATGAACCTGAATAAGATCAAGACAAAAAACAAATATGACCAAAGACGACAAAAAGAATGGATGACGAAAGCAGAATGAGACGAGTTAAGAACTTGACAAAAAACGAATGGGACGACCCAAGACGATACCGTGAAACGGGCCTCTGGTCGCAGCCTGGTCCAATTGGTTAGCTTTTTATGATATGGAGAAGGCAAACGAGCAATGAGGACACCTCAACATTCGAAACATTTCTCGAGAAATGGTTTACATACATACATAACATTACGCCTTTATTCCCAGAGTGGGGTAGGCAGAGCTACAGAAATACCAACAACTCAACAGACTTGTTGATAATTCTGTAACCACATTTTGCACAATCAGGCCAAGAAGTTTACTAGTGTAGAAATGAATGTGTGTGTGTGTGTGTGTGTGTTAGAAATGGTTTAATGATGGTTAATGCGAGTAGGTACCACATCATAACTGAAATAGACTTTACTTTACCATTTACATTATATATCATTTACAAGTAATACAGGAGAAGTAGTAAGGTTCACAAGGAGCCTTCCGGCGGGTAGGTTGAATGCCAAAATGCTCTGTTCCGCATTGTCTTTTTTTTATGATAAGGAGAAGGCACACGAGCACTCAGGCCACCTGATGGGAAGTGGAATCTGAGACCCATAGACATTTGAATTCTCAAGACTATAATCTTAAGACTGAAATCCTAAGACCTCGAATGCGTTGCCAATCCTGAGGACTAAGATGGAATGCCTCTATGCTAGTAATTTCACCGGTTGTCTTATCCCCACACCGGAACACAACAATGCGAACACTGTTGCTTGGCGGGTGGTTAATGGATAAGATGGTGGTAGCGATCCGGACGGACCCTGCACAGAGTCCTACCACCACTGACTGAAGGCAATTAGGCAAATATAAAATTGTTTAGAAAAACAAACTACAATCTAAAGAATATTGTAAAGAGCAATGTACTGGTATATTAACTAGTTTCTGGCCGCAACATCGTCCGCGTGGAGTAAATAGTTACTTTGGGCTATTATATTACGCGATCTTGAAACATACTTCATTAGTGTTCCTCTCCTAAAGGTGATGATATATCGTCGCCTATTTCCTTGATAAATAGGCTATCTAACACTGAAATATTTTTTAATCGGACCAGTAGTTCCTGAGATTAGAGCGTTCAAGCAAACTAACAAACAAACTCTTCAGCTTTAATATTAGTATAGATTTAATGCAATTTATAACGAGATCTAGTTTATAACCTAATTTTGAATTGAAATTATTATACCTTTTATCAATCTTATATTATTGTAAGTATTGTATGTAAGATTATTCAAATAAAGAAATCTTATCTTCTACTTATAATGCACCATGCAATGTTTTTTTTTGTTTATCACCACGTTAACAAATAATCTATTAATAAAAGTGAATCGCTGAATGTGTTGCTAAGCGCAAATCTCGAGAGCAGCTGACCTGATTTCGCTAATTATTTTTTTATTGTGTTTGTTACTGTCAGGAAAAGGTTCTTATGAAACAAAAAAAACTGAAAAATCCACCGGGAAAGTCAGAAATTTGCAGCGGGGCGAAGCCGCTGGCGGGCCGCTAGTAGTGCTAGTACCTACTATTATATAAATATTTTATTATTATTTATTTATTAATACATTAGGTACACTATCATTCCAGGACACCCAATGCGATAGCGTACAAACATAATAATGAACAAAAAATGTTTAAAAAAACAAAAAAACCGCCTTCAAAAAAGCAAGTTATAACTTCTTTTAAAATTGTAGGTACCAACCTAATAGGTTAGTCCAACTGAAGTCGGCTTTTTTGGTGAAAATATTGTGGTCGCCGACTTCATAGTCATATTTCAGCAAGTAAATATTCTTCGTTGTAGTCGCTCAACTATCTTAATCGAGATATTATTATGTTAACGCTACCCTTGAAATAGGTACTGTTGAGGAGTTCCGACGGCCATAAATGCTAGACTTCTTACTAAAAATACTAAAATCGCTGTATGTTTGCCTACAATATTTGAGGAGTTCCCTCAATTCCTCACTGATCCCCTCATCAGATTCAGATTTGCTGACAATGAGACCACCTCGGAAGTATACTCTATCGAAGCAATCAAAAATTTCAAAATTGGTCCACAATTGATGGAGTAATCGGTGAACATACATAAAAAATATAAAAAAATACATACAGTGGAACGTATAACCTCCTCCTTTTTTTTAAGTCGGTTAATAAGTAGGTATATTATACTCATCAACTGACTACTGCCTATAAGTTTAATTATAGGAAAAGGTGTTCCAGGCGGGCACAAACCAACAATCCAAATGTTATTTGTTTTCAAGATGCACTCATCATCTTCCAAGAAGATTACACACTACTTTTCTATCAAACTATTCGATCAGATAAGAGGTTGAGAAAATTGAGGGACGCTATGACAATAAGATAATTAAGACAAATCGAATGATACCTCATATTTTAAAATCCGCCAAGCCGTTTAGGCTGTAGAGCGTGCCCAGAAATAGGCATACATACATACATTCGAAAAATATAACTATCCTTCGGGCAGTAGAGTAATAATGCAAATAACACAGACACCTCCTTCACCTCCCAAGTAACAAGCTGCCACTTGTGCTGCGCGATGCGCGTTGTGCCTGCGACTAGCCGGCGAGAGATAAATAAATCTACGATGTCACGACGACACAACGACAACCAACGCATGGAAGAGTCGATCGTGTGCGGGGCAAAAAATACACGACTAACGTTATACAGTCACGAGCGCGACTCTATTGTCAAGGTGTTTTGAGTGCACGTTCATTTATTTCCGAGCACCCTGAAGAGTAGGTACACAATAATATATCTGATGGCGAGTGTAGGCACTACGTTTCCCGAGTCCCGATAGTCCCGATAGTACATTACTGCAAAGGCCGTGAAGTAAGAGATTCCTGGACGAGCCTGGGGTAGACCTGGGTTGCCTGCCCGAGGATTGTGTGCTTATCTCGAACAATGTGAGGAAATATTGAAATTAAAATAACTACCAGGTAATCAAGAAAATATTGCTCAATTTGCCGACAATGTCACACGAATTGACCTAGTCCCAAACTAAGCTCTAGGCTTGTACTATATGAGACACTAGACAACGATAAACATACTTAGATAGAGAAATATATACTTAAATACATAGAAAACATCCAAGACTCAGGAACAAATACTAGTGCTCATCACACAAATATCTGCCTTTACCGGGATTTGAACCCAGGACCCTAGCTTCGAAGGCAGGGTCACTAGCGTGTCGTCTGCCGTAATGCCTATGTAAGTTTTCCTGTCAGTTTAATGTTGGTAAGGAAATTTAAAAAGTTAGGGCGGCGGAGGTTAATGGTTTATAAATGTTAAATTTTTCATACATTACTTCTTGGCGTGAGGCCAAAGAAGTAATGTAGGGAGCCATAAACAAGAAACTGCATGTCTTCATTACGTGATATTAACGCATACATACATTTTCCGAGCTTGTTTGAGAAAATATTATTTTTTGAGACAAGATTTCGTTACCGACTACGTTTTTTTGTATAGTCATCATACCGAGACCTCTCGAGACCAAACCAACCTACTGCATCGTCAGATCAGCTCCTTGATACCATTCCATGCCAGCCCTGCCATGTTACATTGCCCTCGGATTTATTTATTATTTGGTTTGCCAAGTGATATAACATAACACCATTAACGGGAAAAGTGTCAGTGTTTACCCATTACAGGCGAGCTCAGCTTGCGCATAACAATCGCGCTTGTGCCGATGTGGCTCAATAACTCACTTAATTACTGAAATGAATACTAAAGTTTATTTACTTATGTTGTGCTTATAAAATTTCATCCAATTACGATGGCGGGAAGTGGTTCGAAACGGACCTACGAGTTTTGAGCCAATTCGTCAGACATTCCAACGAATAAACCGAGTTGGATAAAACCTTGTAAAAATATACAACTCTTATAATTTTTGCTCGGATTTTTCCCTGTAATTGTCCTGGGTGACACATCACTACGTGTTTCCCACTTTATACCCGCTATAATACGCTGAGGGTATGCCGAAGGTCGTAGGCACATAGCATAAAGCAGAAGGGGTCGGGTCCGGCGGCAGCTCAGTTTGGTATTGTACAGACGAGTACATAGACGCTGGATTCTAACGGCATAAGGTGCAAAAGAGTATACATGATTCGTTTCCAACTTAACATGCACCTAAGTCGACAACGTTGGGGCTTAGGCCTGAAATATGCGTTTTCCTAAAATGTACAATTGTCAAAAACGTCTGCGTTCTCACAATGTTAGCACTTCTATTTTGTCAGCTTTCTCAAATGACTTACACTGGTATTTAAAATGTGTACAGTCTCAGGAAGCCGTCTAGTCATAATGTTAACATTCCTATAATATTAGCATTACCATAAGTTTTGCTTTTCCGTTATGTTCACTTTGGTATATAGGCTATCGTCTTATTATGTTTGATTTCCTATAATGTCTGTTTTATTTCAAATCAATGTTCTAAATTGAAAGGGTTAATTTCTTAGCGTACTTACTCATTGATAAATATCTATAATTACTGTGCAGTATTATTCATATTATTTATTAAAATGGCCACTTTCCTGTTGATGAAAAACCAAAAAGGAAAAGATTGTAAATGTGGCGTTCATGATTGCAGACATTTTGGTAAAATAAGACTTTTCTGGAATGCAAAAATTGTAAGAAGGCAGATATCTTGAGGTTGCAGACATTTTGAGAATAAACACTTTCTGAAAAGCGAACATTTTGAGGAGCTGACATTATGGAAAACAGTCATTTTGGAAAAAATACATTTTAGGAAAACGCATATTTCAGGCCAGATAAGAGTTATTCATTTGTTTTGCAACAATCAATTTGTAACCCTATGATATTTGAATTAAAAGCTTCTGTCGATTATTGGTGCATGGCAGCTAAAAGTGTCGAACATTGGTGCTTTTACCTAATATTACAAAACTTTATGTACAACTTTTCAAAGTATTTCCCTGCTACATCTATGCACTTATGCATTCGACTGAACCAACTTTCAAAACAGGAAAAACACTGTTATGGCGGAAGGTTAAAAAAAAAGTCCCCTGAATTCGTCCACTGCTCCATCCGCCGCCGAGAATCATCGTCCACGCAATGATTTTTTTTTACCGTGGGGAATAGAAAAAAAAACACGGAGCCAGAGGGCTATAGGGATAAGGGAGGGGTGTGGTAGCAGTTGCACTCCTGATTTGTTAAAAAAATCCATTGTTCTTGCAGCCGTGTGAGCAGGAGCGTTATCTTGATGAAAAATGACGCCCCGGGTTCCACTACTCGGACGACTGACGCTCAGATCCTGGAAGGCTGGCGGCAAACAAACTTCGCTATACCAATGGCTGGGAACCGTTTTCCGATGGTGAGTGAAATTACGGCCACAGGCCCACTACGTCGGAAAAAAAACAGCCACCATTTTTTTGTTGACGCTTCGGCCGCGCACTACTTTAGTGGGTAAGTAAATCATCTTCTTCAAATACCCATTCTGTTGATTGCTGTTTTCTAAATGGGTCGTAGCTGTATATCAAAGCTTCGTCGGAGCTCACAATCTAGGTCACTTGTTGTGAATTGCCTCCTTCGAATTAATTTGGCATACATTTGCACCAATCGACAAGTCTATCTTTTTACTCCCGTGTGAGAGAATGTGATGACGTTTTCTGGAGTGACTGCCGTTGGCGGTCGCCCCGGTCTAGGATCATCTTTGACGTCGCTCCGCCCACGCTTAAATTCACGGAACCAGTAAATAGAAGTGGCAAGAGTTGGGAATAATGCCCCAAAAGCACTGGTTAAATTTTCATGACAATCCTTATAAGTTAACCCTCGTTCATAATCATACATAATAGGTAGGTATATCATAGCACGAAATGCTTTCCGCGTTACCTTCATTGATGCGAATAAAAAGTTACAGACATTACTTTTTTTTATAATTTAATAAAAAAATAACTTTATGTCACTGGCCAGTGGCATTACACAAAAAAAGTTTGTAATTAAATTTGCCTTTAAGCTACAAAAAAATAAAATCAATAGAGTTAAAAATACGTCGTTGACTAACTTTTTTTGGCCCGGCCCTCGTACATGTCCTAAACATCGTCTATCTATATATAGAGGAAAAACACACAAGTTGTGCAGATTTACAATTACCTATTACACCAACATTTTCCTTTTTCACTTTTACACATTTATTATTGATAGCGACCCGCCCTCGCTTCGCTCCGGGTTAAAGTATTATACATATAAACCTTCCTCTTGAAACACTCTATCTATTAAAAAAAACGGCATCAAAATCCGTTGCGTAGTTTTAAAGATCTAAGCATACATAGGGACAGACAGCGGCTAGCGACTTTGTTTTATACTATGTAGTGATTTACTATTTGTCCTCCTAAATATTGACCAAGAATTATTCTAATGTATTTTTATTTTATTATTGTTTTTATTGTATGTTTATTGTTTTTATTTAATGAGTCACTTTATGTATTTATTTTAAATTTAATGTTTAATTTATAAGTGTAATGCTGTTCTAATTAAATAAATAAATTACTCTATTTATAGTTATTATCTTTATATAAACTTCAGGCCCCTTGGCCCGGGCGGCGGCCATATCCCTCCTGCATTCAGAACTTATACATGAACTAATTATTTCGTAAAGTTTGAGTCACCTTAATAAACGCAGTTAAAATGTGTACAAATATATAAGTTAGGTGATTCTTTACGGCGCTCTGTAAATATAGTGAAGGATTCCCATATGTTTTACCAAATCGTCATTTACAAACTATATAATTTTGCAAACTTTCATTTCACTAAGATCTACTTCCCGCTGCATTGTTTTTTTTTAACATTTAATAAGCCCATAGCCGATATAATCTTTGTAATACTACTTGTAATGGTTTAAGCACATTTTTTTTCAAAATGAGAGTTTGTTTAAAGTTCTAGTATGTTTGTCAACCATAGTTTTGCACAAATGAAGTAAACCAAAACCATGAACTTCACTTAATGATTTCATCATGATTGCACCATCATTATTATTCTAAATATAACAAAAAAAAAAATTGTTATAATGTGTTGTAAGAGTTAGTGAAATAATTGAAAGCGGAATGACTTTTTCATAGTGCATTATTTAATTTTTTATAGGTTTGACTGGCTCTTCTTGTTAAAAATATAAAAAAGGACTATGTTGATAAGTGTAACCCGCCAGCAGTCGATCTTAACAGCTATCATAAGGCAATGACAACAATGCTGCGAGAGATTAGCAGGTAAACAGTTTACCTATGATGAGTGGATGGCTTATAAGCCTAGTTGGTATTGACCCTGCTTACGAAGCTAGTGGTCCCGGGTTCAAATCCCTGTAAGGGCTGACATTTGTGTAATAACTAGTAATAAGTAAAAACTGGTAGAATTTTGACGTGTAAAATTGCCCGTGCGGTCTACTTACTGAATAAACAACTTTTATCTTTTTAAGTAGACTCTGGTTTACTATTGTCAGGTAGCCACCAAACTGCCCGTTTGTCAAACTAACAATTGTAACGTGACCTGTCCATTGCCACTTCAACTTCAGGGCATAATTGAGAGCATCTGTCAAGTTTGTCTTTGTCCTTATCACTGCACTTCTGATTTTTTTGATTTTTCTTATTTTCAGAATGCTCCTTTCCATTGCACGTTAGATTGTGGTTATTTTTTTGTATTTTATTAGTATAAACCCATGTTTAACAGCCGTAGGTCAGGCAAGGCAAAACACGGGTTGCGTTGCACATTGCTTGATTACAGGGTCTAGTAAAAGGCGCAAATATTTCAAGGGTTGTGTGGTCCAGGGCTCAGATACCAGTTAAATTTTCAAACCGTTTTATGTATTTGACACAAAACCTTTTAATTTCGGTTCCGTTTGCATAAACAGGTATTTATTGCCAGTTTTTGGAGGAACCTTTATTTATAGTTCTTTTCAAATGAACTGGTTTTGAGCTTAAAAAACTGCTTAATCTAGACACACGTAATGCATGACACATGAGCACCACTTAGTGTTTTTATTCAGTACAAAACTTTTGGATTCTCGACTCCCCCACTCTTGGATTAAACGTGTTAAATAAGGTTGAAATAAAGTTCTCAAAACATTCATGTTCCTTAGAAAAGTTCAGAGCAAAACCGAAATAAACCAATATTAACCAATATTTTATAAGCCCTGGCGTGGTCAAACCCAATAAGTTGATATAACTTGTTGTATCAAAAATAACATAATCATCAGCCTACCTCCACCTCCAACGGCAACAACTTCACAACCAGTACTTCCACCAACACTGGGCCTGTGATCTCAGCCTTGCAAAATTTGTCAGGGACAATACTTCACCCATAAAATAAGTAGGTGATAGTAAAAACAAACATCAAATAAATGAATATTCATAAACAATGATTGGTTTCAAAGATAAACACAATACAAAGAAACAAAAGGTCATTGCTCTGTTATTGTAATAAGTAAATAATCAGCAGCTGTATGTTCCGTAACATGTACTTCATGGGCTCCTGAGGTAGGGTACTCGAACCACCTCCAGCCGGTGGGTGTGTGTGTGTGTGTGTATGTGTGTACGAGGGCAGCTCGCTGCCACCGTAGTCGCGCGCGGGCACTCACCCCATGAACCAGTCGACGGTATCGCGCAGGTACTCGGGTAGTCGCTCCAGCTTGACGGCGGTGGCTCGCTCGTGACGTGAAACACAGCGCCCTGCGCTCTCTCCGGTGCTGCTGCAGACGACGACCCGCTGCGACCCGCGCCCTATCGTCGCACCAGCATCACACTCCGCGGAGCCCGACGCGCGCTGCCAATTGTAACGCACCGCTCCTGCCGCGACGCGCCGACCGAGCGCGTTTAATATCTTTCGGGCTAACTAGAGCGTGTCACAGTCGCTAAGTTATTATTGAAATTTTCATTACAGCAGCTGAGCGGGATTCGCCATGTTGCGCAACTCGAGCAATTATTTATAGACAATACGAGCTCCGAGACGTTCCTTGCGGCAAACAAAAAGTTAACGATACACCAACGCGTGAAATTAAACCATAACATTCATAAACAGAAGTTTATGAACATTTTACTGTTTTCTGGAAAGAGCTTAGCACAAAAATTCACAAGAACTTATTTACACTGTGGCAACACCAAGCTCGACTGTCAAAACCAAAGGCAAAGGCCTGTTGATCGATTTAGAACGTATAACTTATACTTATTATTTGTACGTGTTATAAAGGGGTGGTACAGAGGTATTTGAGTAATTTGTGTTACTCAAGGAGGATTGACAACGAGATTTTGCGTGTAAGTAATTATTCATTGTGAATCAGCCTTAAGTACTCATTCGAATCGATTATTCAATCCGCATAGTGACATGTGTGGCCAAATAAACGTCGCTTATGTTTTTGTGCCTTTCCTTCCATCCTAAAGAAAGGGACAAAAACATATTAAGCAATGTCATTCTCCAGTGTCATATATAAGCTTGCATAATATGGCTTCGGGAGCCTAAGATGGCAGAACTAATGGATAAGTGTGACATAACGTTAACTTTACGAGTGAACGCGACTAAAAGAAAAGTATCTAAACTATCCATAGAATTCATACTAAAGGCATAGAAGGAGCGATAAAATAAAAGGCAACATACAGATAGTTGATATGCAGTCAAAAAGAGACAGTTCTATACGCTAAAATATCATGGTACCGTGTATGGTTACACACTGTTGCATATTTAAACTACGATTATGTGTGCAGACATTATATACTCTAATCTACGACCATGGATGACACCATGGTGACCTTAGTGACCAGATTACACGAGTTGAGGACACCTCGGTGTGGGCGACTTTAGCGAGAACTGGACTCTATAATCTTTATTTTTTGACTTGAAAAATATTTCAGATGCTTTCGTTTTTAGGCTCCTTCTATGCCTTTAGTTATTATTCTATTAAACTGTCACTAGAAAACCAACACACTATCAGATTTCCCCAGTGTTAGTAATGCAAAGTATAATTATCTGCCAAATGTACTCGACTAATGGCTAGCATCCGTGCGAGTCCAGAATTAAAAAGTAAAGTATTTAAAAAAAAGAAGTGAGTGTCAAATAGTTGTCAATGTCATACTTGCTTGTCGTCACTATCGATTGGTGCCTCTTTCACTTGTCTTGTCTTACAGGGGTACAAAATTATATGTTAGAGTAGGTAATTCCCGTCAGTCCGACCTCAAATTAATTTAAAAGATCAATATGTTTCGTTTACCACTTGGCGAAAGAGTTGATCCCATGGAGGAAAAGCGGCAAGCCAGAGAAAACACAATAAAGAGCGTTATAACATTTTGCGTACTCTGCGCCGTGATCAGAGTTGGTAAGTAATTAACCTATTTATCTTTATTCAGTACCTTCCTCGGAATATCCAGGACAGTCTCTCTAATGATATTAATTTATCTTCAGCGTATTACGGTATCTGCGTGATAAAAGCCGTATTATTACTATTTTAAAGTTGTCCCTGATGAAATGGTTACTTTTGATGAAGGCACTAATTTTGCTTAGAATTTATATCATCAATGAGCCCTCGTTACCTACGATTGCCAGGTCTTTTCACAACAAGTATTCTTTTTTATCGTGGGCTTTAAGTAAAGCATAAACTTCCAAGGTTAATTCAAAGTCCATAGGTGTTAGATCTCAGTTACCATCAGGCGGCGTGTGTGCTTGTGTGCCTTATCCTTGCCATGAATAAAAAAATACTGGAGTCCATAATGGTGCATGTTAGCTAGTGGTTTTCTTTATGTAATTAGTAGTCGCAATACCCACTTTCATACTATGTTACTAACTTTGTTAAGGAAAGAGATTATTCATAAGCATAGATCGCAATTTTCAGTGCGGCAATGATTGACATTACCCAACAAGTAGGAATTGACTTAAAAACAGAATTTACTCTACCTAGTTTCTAAATAAAAGAAACATCTTTCATAAAACCTATCAAGATATATCCAAAATGAACTTAAATGTAAAAGGAAAAATATACACACACACTAAAAACTATGAACAAATTGTTACAAGGCAAAGAAATATAACTTCAATCCCAAACTTTTTGTGCAATGATTGATTCCTTCAAAAATTAATATATGCACCTATTACAACTGCCACCGTAGAAAGATTGTTTAGTTCCTTTTAAATGTATACTCTTCTAAACCTATCATTGCAGTAAAGGCACACTCTCGTCTCGTCAGAGAAGAGGATAGACTTCCAGGTGTTCTCGGGCAAACTGAAGTCTGATGCGCCTATGCTCTGCCGTCAATTGCGGGCCCGTAGCAGCCCTACGGGGAGCATTTTTTCTCTCGTAGCCTTCTCCTGATTGTGGAGTTGTCGGTGAGCGCACCGACGTCCTCCGAGCTGCTGTTGAAACTCAACAGCGTTGGAGTTTCGACTCCGCAATGACGTCGACACGATATAGCGGTCGTCTCTGACGGAAGTGGAACGTCGTCTCCCAGATCCATGTTTCCTGACGTAGCCTCCAATCTCCTGGAACCGCTGAGATACTCGAGCTACCCGAAAACGGCTTAGGTTGAGTTGCCGAGCAACATTAGCCTGCCATAGTCCTGATTGCAGTAACTAGTGCTACCACTTGAGCTGCTTCTTCTGCCATGGTATCCATTTTTCAAAGCTTTTTCTTACTGGAGCTGTTCAGGTGTGACCTCTGTGATGTCTGGATAGTAAATGACCCATAATCGTGCCTGGTCTTCTCGCTCCTCCCCTGGGGGGGGGGATGAGGAACCGGTGCCGGGCAGAAAGCCCTTGGCCGGGGTGGTCTGCGCCGACCGTGAAAACGGCCGGGTCCATGGGTTTACAGCCGGCGCCGAAGGCGCAGGCTGTAAGGGGATGAGGATGGGGGAAGGATTTAGGGAGGGGGGGGGGGAAGGGGGGCGTCAAATCCGGGTAGTACGCTGCTCGCGAGGTCCAGCCAGCTGGGTGGGACCCTGCTAGCGACCTACAAGCGGGGCAGCGCCTTCATGGGTCCTCACTTGGTTGTCGACGTCGTCGCAGAGTCGAGGTCGCGGGGGTACGCCTTGCCGTCGGGAGGACGCGCGTGCTGGGGCGCGATGTCCCTCAGGTGAGGGAAACGCGACGCGTCCGCTCGCGCAAACATCGACGTGGCAAGGCGTCCGATGAAGTCGTCCAGGCTCTCGATCCTAAGGATCATATTTCATTGTTACCCCCCCTTTTATACGTGTCCAGGGTGGCACAATTAGAAATCCCACAATGAGTACTTCTGCACTTTTTTTTAAAGACGCCAACATTTTGTGATCTTTATTTTTGAGGCAAAGAACGATATGCGTTTTTAAAGGTCATTAATTGTGCTTTTAAATGATACTAATATTGATAGGGTTACAATAAATAAGTTAAGAGCTATATTCCCTTAAAGTCAAAATTGCAAAAGGTGCGATTTTTTTGACGCTGAGTGTATAAAAAACAAATCTATAAAAAACCTAACCTACGGGTGCTGCCGGCAGCGCTCAAGCTACTGGTGGTTAGGGGTCGAGGAGTACTGGTTTCTGTATCTGGCCCTTGATCCAGCCACAGAGCGAGAGTTTCTTAAGGTGTTGATCTAGTCTCTTCGCTATAAGACCGTTCGCCGAAACAACTATCGGGACAATGATCGTCGAGTCAACATCCCACATAGCGGTCACCTCGTGAGCCAAGTCAAGGTACTTGCTGAGCTTGTCCTTCTCAGCCTTCACGAGGTTCTCGTCATGTGTGATGGTGACGTCAACGAGCACTGCCCGGCGTTGAGATCGATCTGTTAACACGATATCAGGCTTATTGGCAACAATAGTCCTGTCCGTGATGACACTGATGACAGATCGATCCCAATAGAGTGTAGCACGACCATTTTCGAGAACTGGTGCCGGTGTGTACTTATAGTACGGCACTTCGGACTCAACAAGACCATATTGAAGAGCAAGTTGCTGATGGATGATCCTGGCCACGAGGTTATGTCTGTGCAAATACTCGCCGTTGGCCAAATGGGAACCACCGGAAATAATGTGTCTGAGAGACTCCGGGGCGACGACACGCTCGACAAAATGTCGACCGTGCCATCCCTCAGAATATACCTCCTATAGTTATTCGTCATTATGACCTCGTCAGCATTTGCACAAACAAAACCTTCGGTTTCCCCAAAGAGGTCGCCAAACCGTAGCCAGTTCACGGACGCTAAAAGGTCTACGTCAGGCCCTGTCAGGGCCCGGTAGAAGCGTCCGTGCAGCTACTTGCTCTTCCATACGTTCTTGCGGTCCTCAGTGCTTAATACCGCTGGTCTGCGCCAGTTCTCGTTTGCCAAGGAAAGAAGCGTAAGGTTCCTGTCTACTGCAACCACATCACGATGCATCCCACACTTATTGGCAAGGAAATAGTCCCTAAGATTGCACATCTCGCGGTTGTGGAGATTCTTAGCATTTAAAATGCCACGACCTTCACACTTCCGCGGGATGTACAATCTCATAACAGACGAGCGTGGGTGCAACATGCGATGTGATTTAAACAATAGACGGACCTTTCTATCCAGGGCGTCCAGCTCAGTCTGAGTCCACCTTAGTATGCCAAAGGAGTATGTGTGCAGCGGCATCACCCAGCCGTTGAAGGCGCGCACCTTATTACCACCCGACAAAAGACTGTTATGAACTTTTGTCAAGCGGCAAAAGAAACGCTCCTTTACCGATTGCTTGCTTGTGTCACGAGACTAGTTAGTTACTAGACATATTTACTCAAAATATTTGATTGCAATCTAAATTATTTTTCTGCTGTTCAATTTCGTGTTTTGCTAACCAGCTGTTTAATGTTGCTGACCAATAAATAATTGTGCAGCTCAAATAATTCGCATAATATTTGAAAAGGGTTAAGTTCGTAAGGACTAGGTTACAAATCGACTATGCAGGCAAAGCGTTGTAGTTGCATAACGACCAACTAAACTAAACGTCTTTTTTGTACAATGCAATGGTTCCTTACACAGGAGAGCTTCGAGCGTTATGCATCCGAGCATTTTTTGAAAACTTTCGATCTTAGTTCTTCGAGAAATGTCAAAAATTAATATCGAGGCGAGGAGATATTGCTTGGCCTCCAAGGAGCCGTGACTTAACTTCAGCAGACTTGTTTGTATGCGGCTACGTAGAGAGTAAAGTGAAGTCGAATAAACCGTCAGCCACATCTGAGTAAAGGAGAACATTCGTCAATAAATCCAAATAACACCTAGGTACTAAGCTGGAAGAGTGCCGCGGCCGCAACAGGCGACATCTCGATAATTTAATTTTTAAAACGTTAAATTTATTTAATTTACTCTAATTCAAAACAATTTAATAATTTATTTGAAAACACAAAACATTATTGATTGTTTTAATTTTTAAAGTTGGATTTTGCAATGACCCATCTTTATTAACGATATTGAGTTTAGTTGCAGACCACGTTTTGCGACCACTTTCCATACTGTAATAGCATTTCGTGCATTTTTGTTGCAAAAAAAAATCTATCATGGACTAATTAATAATTACCTAAACTGCGCCGAATGTGGGAATTGTAAACACTTTATGTGAATGTTTATTGCAGCACCTCTGGTCCTGGAGCAGAGTGGCCTGTGACGAGACTCCCGGCGAGCAGCGACGCGCGGAGGATGGCCTGGATCACTCTATCTATTTCAATTTAAGAAGTTGTATGAAATAAAACTGTTGTTGTAGACTTTACTTTTATTAATTTTAAACTCATAGTTTACATCTAAATAGTTTCAGTTTCTTTTAAATTTATCGTTAAAAGGGCCTTTAAAAAACAGAGTACATCGGCCCTGTTAAGTTAAACACCACTTCATCAATAACAACACAACACAACAAGGAACTAAAGTAAGCCATTATGACACGAGGTATTTATCCATCCGAGCAAAGCGAGGGTGGATCAAGGTCGAGTGTCATTATGGTTTTTATTATAGGTAGTCTCGAGTTAAATACTCTGCTTTTCACTTCGATTGCGAGAAAAAATATTAGACACGAGACATTTTGTTACAAGACTATATTTTCTACTATTTTGTGACAAATGTATACATTCAGACTTTTCCCTATAATTGTAGTATAAGACTGTATTACTTGCCAAATTCCAAAGTTCTAGGTCAACGGGAAATACCTATCCTATATCGCTAGCAGAGATGGGCATTAACTGATTAACTTCTTAATCAACTAATTAATTGATTATACAATCAATCGTCAAAAAAATAGTACACGAATAACGATTAATTAATCGTCGTTTTAATCGACTTTTCACGATTAAATCTCGATTCAAAATTGGAACATGCACGGTACAAAAATCAATATGTTGTAAATGATGTTATGCAGATGTAAGCTGTTAAGCTGTAGCAATCTGTCAACGTAACTCGAAACTTAGACTTACAAAAGAAACGATTTATTCCTAATATTAATCTAATTAATTAAGTGATCAACAATTTAGTCGCTGTTAATTAATCGGCGACTAATTTAATCGTGACTAAATTAATCGAAACTCTTATGACTAAGATTAATCAATCGCCATTTTAATCGTTAATCATTAGTCGATTATAGTTTGCCCATCACTGCACGGCTAGCACATGACGGCACGCGAGTTATGTCGCGCGCGAGATAGACTACCCGTCATTGTCTAATTAGACAGGTCAGAAAATGACAGGTAGTCTATCTCGCGGGCGACATAACTCGCGCGGCGTCATGTGCTAGCCGTGCTGGACGCTAGTTATCAATTTAATCTCATAGAAAACATTAGTTTCCACCTACGCCGATAGATGGCGCTAACAGGAAATTAATAATAGTTCCGCTGCTGGATCGTAGATGGCGTAGGTAAGCAATGTTTGTATAATTTTTTCGATTATTTTATAAGCTTGGTACCGAAAAAGTACCAAGCTTATAAAATAACGGGGCGCTCAGGGCATTTTGGCTTCGAGTGCCGAGCGCTCTGCGGGTTAATTTTCGTTCTTTGTTTATCATTACTTTAATAACTTGTAAAACAATTTAGTGAACCAGCTGCCCGTTAGATGTCGCTAGCTATCAATGTAATGGCAAAATATAGTATCGTAAACATTAGTTTCCAACTACGCCGATAGATTGCTCTACATGCAATCAACACATGCAATCGTGAATTAGAAAGATTGCTAAATCTATCGAGGATGTGTGATTTTAAACGACATTTTATTTATGTTTTTGTCAAAACAACAACAACAACATCTGCATGGCAACTTACTACACAAAAACTTGAGGGTATCATCAAACTACATAAACTAAAATATTGAAGTAAAACCCGACTACAAAAAGTAGGTACAAAATAAAAATAAGTTTAAAAAACTAAAACACGACTGCAAAAACCAAAACCCGATTGTAAAAAAGAATGAAACAAGTTTAGACCTTTGTGGTGTTTTACACTACAGTATTTACCTACATGTGGTATTCGCCCTCTAATAACGAATAGAACCGCTCTTAGTGTTCGTATGATCACGTTGAATCCAAATTTAGGAAAATTCAACACATTGGTAGTAAGCATCACTTCTGAGTGGAACTCCATCCATTATGATCGTCATCCTGTCTACTAGTAAGCTATTAAAAATATTGTTCGTAAGTGTAAAACATCACAAAGGTCTAAACTTGTTTCATTCTTTTTTGCAATCGGGTTTTAGTTTTTTATACTTATTTTTTATTTTTTACTTTTTGTAGTCAGGTTTTTTCGTGGTCAATTTGATTTTACAGGCTATTTATTGCCTGAGATCATTTTTAAATACAATATGGACATGGACGGAAAGTGTTTTCATATGTTTTTTTTTACGGGATCCTATCATTTCATAACCAATGTTTCACAAATGATTCATGTCACAAACATATCATTTGACAACCCGCGTTTTTTTCCGAAACTGTAAATAATTCTGGATTTATTTCAGGACCATCGTGTCCCTATTGGTTAGGTTAGGATAGTGTTATAAAAATCCTGAAATATTTGTACTTACAAAAAAAAGGCAGGTTGGCAAATGAATAGGTTGCGAAACGATACATTTGTCGAAGATTAGTCGGCAAAAAGGCAGAAAACCTTTTTTTACCCCTGGGAGTAAAATGAGGCACTTTCCGTCCTTGTTTTTAAATCGGAAAACGTTTCTTTCAGAGTATGTTTGAGATAATTATAATATATCACTTTTACTCTCAACCCGACACTGTAATGCAGAAAGATACAACAATAAGGATGTTTTTGGTGTTAGAACAACAAATAGTCCAAAGACAACATTTCCGAAACGAAGACCGAGGTGGCGGAGGCTGTATGCCCAGCCTGCCCTCCGCTGCGCACCGACGAGGGCAACCGCATCAAAATGACATGAAATATGAACGAACGCTGGCTTTCGTACACCAAATAATACATTTATTTGCTAATAAATCTCATATTATATTATATAAGTATTTATTGATTCTTAATGTTTAAATGTAAAGCCTGACAAGATTCTAATTGGCCCTTACAAATTTGTATTGATATAGGGCCTTTAAATTGCTTCGCAAAATGGTTTCTCTCTATTTGGCTGAATGTTCACAACCGTTGTCATTTTGTAAAGACTGTGACATTTAAAAATTGACGCTTTTTAGTTTTATTTCATTGATATTTTTTCAAAAATGTATTAAAAAGAGGCATTTGATACACGTCATTTTACTAGAGTTCCGAGGTGTCTTGGCCCGAGCTGCAAGCGAGGGACAGGGCTCTTTCCGCACTTGCATCAAAAAACCAACAAATTTAGGTATTATACCAACTTACTTTTGCTTTACATAGAGCCATGGGAAGTACCCGAATAAAAAATCTTTTACAACTTAGTCGGCGTAATGTAAACGTGTAACTGTGCCTTCTCGTCTCACCATCACATGGCTCTTTTTCTGCATTTATGTTTTTAGTTCTAAGTTAATTTTATTTCGCAAGTAAGGTTTTTTACAATATTTATCAACAAATGATATTTTAATGTTCCTATTGTTAGCCTAAGAAACCATGTATTGTGTGAGATGAATAAAGATTTTCTATCTACCTAACTATTTATGCAAAATAACGACTTTGTAGTAGTAATATGTGTACACTTTAGCACCCTATTTCAATGGGATAAGGTGCAAAAGTGTATCTATATCTGGGAACTCGACTGTACCACGAGTCTAAGAGTTAAATCGCGGACAGAAACTGTAAGGGTTCCTTGTTGACTGCGGAACCCTAAAAAGACACTGGGTACATTTATATAACTTAATATTTGAGGCAGAGATATTAAAGACACGTCCAGGAGGGCAAAGGCAGGTGGACGACGGGGCGCCGCTGTCAAGTTCGTGGTTCCGGATTAAAGATTTCAATTAATCCAATATTTAATATCTTGCTTTCGATGCCCTGAAGAGTATCACATTATACCTATAGCAAAATAGTCTATTTTGAATGATCTATCATTGTGTATAACGGCTGTCCCGGCGAGGGTCGGCGAGTTCGGCGACTCGCCGACGACGTGGCCGATCTCTTACGCGTGCTCGCCATACGTGCAACGAAAGGAAAGGGAAGGAAACAAAGGAAACAAAGTATAGTTTTTGTAATAAATTACACTGAAGTTTATTTCTCACGTGAATACATCGACCTCTGCGGTCACTGACTCGCATCACTTCACAACTTTATTACAACTCACGCAACATACATTTCTTACGCCCGAGGGGATCTTTTGCTTTTTTTTTGTTTTTTAATTAGCTACTAGTTATAAAATCCTAAAATTTGATAATACAATGAAATTTAAGCATTCTTACAGTTTACCACTAAGTCCATTTAGCAATGAAATAAACGATCATGATGTTATTAAAAATTGATTTAAGTTCTTCATTTATATATATAGATATATATTTATATATAGATGGGATATATATAACAATTGAAACTAAAACGCGCTCGCTGCGGGAGGGGCGGTCTGGGTGCAACCATACGTCCAAACGAACACTATACATTGTATACATTTGTAAAAAGTATCAAAATTGAGTAAAAGGCCTACAAAAAATTATCTCGAGATACTAATATTCCTTTACGTCGTATAACCTAAAAATTGACCTATTTAACACCGGATTCGCCGAGGCGAGTCGAGCGCTAAAGGGTAACGAACGTAGGCATTAACTATTTGGCTTAATCATATTCATATTATGTATGAGATGAGCGCGGAACAGAAGCGTGCGGCCGGGTGCGGGCGGGCGGTCCGGGGTCCGGGGTCCGGGGGTCCGGGGTCCGGGTTCCGGGGGTCCGGGGTCCGGGGGCGGGGGGCGCTAGTCCTCCGCCTCCTCGTCCTCCGACTCCTGCTGCTGCAGCCACGTCAGCCATGTGTTCACCTGCGGGAGGAAATACCAACTCGCTCACGCTCTAGGTACATTCATAGTTCATTACTGCGGAGACCGAGAATAAGGCCGTTGCGGGACGAGTACGAGTAAGAGCGGCCGCGACGCAGTCGAGCCAGCCAGTGCACGAGGCCAGCAACCGCCCTTCCCGGCCGAGGGTTTTATATTACTTTGCTCCAAGAATGCAAATATAACACAATTAATAATATTAACCCCGGTATCCCGAGCCGCGCGCGCTCAAATACCGTTGTATCCCACGGGTTTTTAAGACACCGAACTAAGGGCGGCAGCTCCAGGTGACGGTGGGGCACCAGGGGTTAAACACAGTCCCAAAATTTCCTTTAAAAAAGAACATTGTCACCATCATCATCGACATTACTCACAATGCACACTGGTCTCCTACTAGGTCATAAGTACGAAATATTGACCATGACTAATTTACGGTTTTCATTTGTCAATTTACTCACTAGATCCCAACCCTCACGAAACTATAAATAGACCACAAATAATTACAAATTATCATTCTGTTTACGACCTCCGAAGTGAACACATCGCGCACGAGTTAAGCGTGCTGAACCCCAAAATATATCCTTTGTCAGCACGCCGTAATGTAGAACATTGGCGTCAAAGCTGATCTGCATTATTTTAGTATATATATTGGTAGTAAGTTAAATTTAGTTAGATTACTCTTGATTGTAAACTAGGCTGTAACTCTGTTGGTTTTTAAGTAAATAAATTATTTTTTTAAATCAAGTCCTTGCTGTCTAACTTAATTGGCGCAACCGGTAGGATTCCCGTGGATCCTCCTGCGTAACGTATCCTGTAAAAAATCCGGGATCGCGTCGCGACGAGAATCGTACGTTTTTACGTTTTAACGGGAAGCCGCCGAACAAATAAATTTATTAAGAAGCCGCAAGGGAGCCGCCACAGAAGCTGTCCAGATCCAGCCAGCCTAGCAGATCCAGGGAGCTGTCCAGATCCAGCATCCTGCAATATCCAGTTCGGGAGAGCCCAACAGTAAAGGGACCGAAGGCTGCTGGGAGGAATGTGAGTCAAATTTTTCATCATCCTCTCTGTTCCTTTTATACGTGTCCTCATTTGTAATCAATATATGTGTTATTAGGGATTATCTAACGCCGTAATAGCATTTTTAACGTCGTATTACAGTGTACAATTCCACTAACAATACGACCTAGCATTTTAAGTGTGTCAATCGAAACGTAAACAAACTTCATTCACAATGGAAGGCATTGTCAGGATTCCGTCGGAAATGGTTAAAATTATTCCTGTATTTGAGGGAGATGCGAGGCAACTACCCCTGTTTATAAAGAAATGTGAATATATTTTAAGTAATTACGGTGGGAATGCTATTCAGAATACGTACCTATACCATGTAATTACCAGTAGACTAACGGGAGCAGCAGCTAATTTAGTGGGAGAACGGGATCAAATCAGTGATTGGACTGAACTTAAATCGTTACTTTCTCAGCACTTTGGCGATCCCAGGACCGAGGAATGCCTACTGTTAGAGTTAGAAGCATTAAGGATGAATAGGAATGAAACTTATTTAGAATTTTGTCATCGTGTCCAGCATTTCCGTAGCATTTTATTGGCCAAGGTTATTGAAACCATCGAAGACGAAGGACTACGTAGGGCTAAGCAGGAAATTTACACTCATACGTCTTTGAATGTGTTTCTATACAATTTGCCACCACATTTAGTAAAAATAGTTAGACTTAGGAATAACACGACTCTGGAAGATGCCTTAAAAACTGTCTTGGAGGAACAAAACTTCCAGACAGTGTATGATATAAAAAATCCTGTAAGGAATTTTAGGAATAACAGAAACGGAAACAATCCTGATGTTAACAATAAAAATATTTGTGTCCCAACAAATAATGATAACCAGGGACCGAGTTTTCATAGAACGCCAAATAATTTTAATAATTTCAATGTACCAAGTAATTCAGCACAAACAAGAAATCGAACTTATCATAGTAACTCATTTAACTTGCGCAACCCGTGGCAACAACAGGTCAGGGCGCCGCAGACTCAGCAAGTAGCGGGCAATACACCCAGTCACCTGATGCGCAATCAGCACATGCCGGCGGCCGTCACAGCGCCTCGCCCATATAATAATAATGCGACGTCAGGAACTAACACGGACGTTACTATGAGAACGGCAAATTCGAGACGCGTTAATTACACGGATGATTTTGATGAGGGACAAGTACTCCTGGAAAACGATAACGAGCCATCCCCAGGACCCTCTCAGGGTTACGAAGGAGTAGAAAATTTTTTCATAAGGGCCTCTACAACATGGAACGATTAGAGTTAAACTGTGATAGGATTTTAAGGTTACCGCACATTTTTATTCCGGAACTACAATCTGTGTTCATGATAGACACAGGAAGTACGCGATCATTTATTAGCCCACAATTGGTTAAAAAATATTTTAGAGAGTACAAGCGACGGGAGCGATTCGAAGTAGTGAGCACCCACGCGTCAAGTAAACATGACGAGGTTGTCTACATACCATTGCCCAAAATTTTTAAAAGCCAGGACCAATACAAATTTTATGTTTATAGTGTAGATAATAGGTATGACGGCTTAATAGGTAGCGACCTACTAAAACAGTTGGACGCTAATATTGACATGAAAAGTCAAACTCTTTTCACTAAGACTACTCGCATTCCAATCATTTATACTCCACCTATGAAGGAGACATACAATCTGCCTCCTCGTAGCGAATTGAGAGTTAAATTACCAGTCAATTTATTGAATGGCGAAGCTATTTTAGATTATAAACAATTCACTGACGGAATAAGAATGGCCGCCGCGATAGTTACATGTTCTAACGGTTACGCAACTACGGTCATACAAAATTGCAAGGACCAAGATATGACATTGGTAGTTACAGCTCCTTTCAAGGTCGAACCGTATTATGATGAAAAGGTGAACTTAAATTTCTCCGATAGAGCAGGTGAGAATGACGAATTATTAACACAAAATTTATGTAAATTAAGATTGGATGATTTGAATGACGAGGAAAGACAGGCGATAGGTAAACTATGCGAAGAGTACAAGGATATATTTTATTGTGATGAAATCCCACTCTCATTCACTAATCAAGTCAAACATAAAATCCGTACCCTTAATGAGGACCCGGTTTTTATTAGGGCTCATAGATCACCTCCGGTCCAGACCGAAGAAATAAGAAAACAGATAGAGAAAATGTTAAAGGACGACGTTATCCAGGAGTCGCATTCTCCATGGAGTGCCCCCGTCCATTTAGTCCCCAAAAAGGTTGACATGTCAGGGAAACAAAAATGGCGTATGGTCGTCGACTATAGGCGTCTCAATGACATTACGATTGACGACAAGTACCCACTCCCGAACATAAACGACCTATTTGATATGCTAGGAAAAAGTGTGTATTTTACGACCTTAGACTTAGCTAGCGGATACCACCAGATAGAAGTAGAAGAACAGGACAAACCAAAAACAGGTTTTAGCACCCCCTTTGGCCACTATGAATTCAATAGGATGCCTTTTGGGTTAAAAACGGCCCCAGCCACGTTCCAGCGGGCTATGGATAACGTTCTGAGAGGATTACAGGGCTTACATTGCCTCGTATACCTGGACGACGTTATAATCTTTTCAAAAAGCCTACAAGAACATATCGAAAAGCTTAAAGCAGTTTTTGATAGATTTAGGGATACAAATTTGAAAGTACAGCTAGACAAATCTCATTTTCTCCGAAAGGAAGTCCTCTATCTCGGACATACAATCACAAGTGAAGGGTTGAAGCCAAATAACGACAAAATTGAAGCGGTACTTAATTATCCGTTACCCAAGACTACAACAGAAATTAAAAGCTTTTTAGGACTCATAGGTTACTATAGAAAATTTATTAGAGATTTCGCCAAAATAACTAGACCCCTAACAGCATGTTTGAAGAAGGGCAAAAAGATAACGATTGATGACGAATACAAGAGAAGCTTCGAACTATGTAAAAAGCTTTTAACAAACGCCCCTTTGCTACAATTTCCAGATTTAAAAAAACCGTTCATTTTAACTACCGACGCGTCTAACTTCGCAATCGGTGCAGTTTTATCGCAAGGCTCAATAGGATCGGATAAACCTGTAGCATACTTTAGTAAAACGTTAAGCGACACACAGTCTAGATATAGTACTATAGAAAAGGAACTATTAGCAGTCATAGAAGGCGTTAAACATTTTAGACCATATCTGTACGGAAATAAATTCACAATATTTACGGACCACCGACCTCTAGCGTGGCTATACTCACTAAAAGAACCAAACAGTAGGCTCACGAGATGGCGATTGAGGTTACAGGAATATAATTTCGAAATATGCTATAAAAAGGGAAACCAAAACACAAACGCCGACGCATTGTCTCGTATAAGACTTAATATTACAAACGATGACAATGAATCTATGGTAGTGAACGTAGGAAACCAAGAAAAAAGAAAATTCGACGTAGATAAATTCATAAAGCAAGTGGTAGAAGGAGAGTCAATCTCCGAAACATCTAGTCAGACGGAAGTAATTGACGTCTCGGATTCGTAGGATGGAGCAACAGCACATTCAATTTCAAACAGGGAACACGAAGGTATCCCTATAATGAATGAAGCTATAGATACGAAACCTAGGCAAATCCTTGTTTACTCCTGGTTAAGAGATAGTATTGATTTTAAAGACATATCTAACCCAAAACAGAAAATCTTAGAGGTCCATATACCTATAAATAACGAGAAAATTGTTAAAAAGTTTTTAAAAGAATATGTCGATTTTAAAAAGAAATATTATATTTATTTTGAAGCACCAGAGTTTAGGAAAACCTTTAGTAGCGTAGTAACTCAACTTTACAAAAAAGGATCCCAAAACTTAATAGAATGTACTGAACGAGTTATAAATCTAAATGAGTCTGAAAAGGATCAAAAAGCCTTTATAATAAAATATCACGAAGGCAAAACTTGCCACAGGGGTATCAACGAGACATTTGCCAAATTAAAAAGACACTATTGGTGGAATAATATGAAAGAGACCATTACAGCAGTGATCAATGCATGTGAACAGTGTCGCAAGATGAAGTATGAAAGGAAACCAATTAAACCACCCCTACAACTTACTCAAAGTCAGGACACACCATTCCAAGAAAGTTTCATGGACTTGTTATTTATTGAAGGAAAATATTATTTAACTATTGTCGATGCCTTTAGCAAACTTGGACAGGCGATTAATATACCAAATAGAAGTACCCCAGAAGTCGTCAGAGCTCTTATAAAATATTTTAGTATGTACGGGACACCTCAAAAAATAAGTTGTGACTCAGGTGCAGAGTTTAACAACGAACTAATGAAAGAATTACTACTTCTTTATAAAATAGACCTACACATAGGTACCCCAAACAACCCCAACTCCATGGCTATAGTTGAACGATTCCATTCAACCATAATTGAAGTTTATCGTCTAGCCAAATACGATAAAAGCGAACTAGACGCTGCGTCAGTGATGACATATGCTATTATGGCATATAACAACACGATACACAGCGCTACAACATGCACACCTTTTGAAATTGTATTCGGTCATACTGACTCAGGGAATTTATTCGATGTTGATAAAGAAATGAACTTAATGCAAAAATTGCTTCAGGACCATAGAAAAAGACTAAAAATACTTTATGAATACGTTAGCGATAAATTAGTAAACGATAAGCTTAAAGTTAAGAAAAAAAGAGGAGGAGAAAAAGTCCCTACAATTAAAGAAGGAGACACTATTTTTATGAAGGACACTAGAATTCGTAAAGCAAAAGAGCTTCCTAGGTATGAAAAAGCAAAAGTAATTGGGAACCCCAGTAGAAATATTATTCCTGTTCAGGTTAAAAAGAGGAACACCCGTGTAGCACTGAAAAATATCAAACGACCTCCACAGGTGGCGGGTGATATTACTGATGGCCCTAGTACATCAAAGCAGCGGCCTCAACTTCCAAAACCTCGAGCGGAACCCGGGGATAGCTCCAGTCAGGATAGGTACAGCTCTGAGGAAGACTAGTTCCTGGAATATAATTAAGACTATAGATTTAGAATCCTTAACTTTACTTTTAGAAACTAACATAATACAGTATGGTAAGTTAAAACTGTTAGTCGATAGTAATAATGAATCTAGAAAAGAACTAATGGGCTTAGAAGTACAAATAGGTACGTTTGCAGAATTAACAAAGGATAAACTTTTACAGATACTGCCAACGGTACGAGTCAAGAGAGGCATTCTCAACCCATTAGGCTCATTAATAAAAATAATCACGGGAAACTTAGATAATAATGATGCAATTAAGTATAACTCGTTAATTAATAACCTACATAATAAGGAAATATCGGTAGAACATAGAGTAACTTTAATACAGAAGGCACTGGACAGAGTAGTTAATGTTTCGGAAGATATAAACTTTAACGTTAAATACTTAAGTCATAAATTTAAGCAGATAGAAACCATTCAAAAAGAAGAGTTCAAAATTTCCCACTTAGTCTCTTTGATAAATAGCATGTACCAAATTCTAAACAATTTTCGGACCATTTATAGTATTATACAAGAAATAGAAACTTCAATCGCCTTTAGCAAATTAGGTACTTTACATCAGTCCTTAATAAACTCAACTGAGTTACTGAATAATTTATTGGAAATTGAAAAACATAACCCATTGATTTATCCCGTCTCTTTAGAAAATTTAATTAAGATAGAACATAATATAGAATTAAAATCGTTTATAAGTAGCAATCGCTTAACATTAATATTAGAAATCCCATTAATAGAAGAAAACACATATATATGTCGCAGATAATGATTTAAAAACAAATCAAGTGTAATTTGATAAACATAGTTGCTGATTTGAGCTGTCTACGTGAACGCCGTGGCGCTAGTGTAGCACCTCGTGGACAGAGTCGGTGAGTCGTTTGCCGGTTGGAATGGGTGGGAAAACCTACGTTATAAATATGGGTGCCTCGTAGCATCAAGACACTTTTTGATCCGAATTCCAAAGGGCAACGACGCATCGAAACTGTCGGTTCACTGCCATTTTGTATTTAGTACCTAAGTTACTTAAATTGAGTAAATAATAGATAAAGGATATTCTGTGGCTTTTCTTGTTGCCTGAGTACCCAGCCCTTCAACATGTTAGAACCCTCAGCTAAAGATGCAGAAGCCGGTGTTCCAATCACTCAGCCGATGGCAGCGTCGACATCAGAAGTTGGATCAGCTCGGGCACAAGAAGACTCACCTTGGCGCGCTTTATTTGAGCAACAAAATCACCACATGTTGGAGCTCATCAAGGCAATGAAGTCACCGTCCCCATCATCGATCACGTTGCCGGAATTTAACCCTGAACTGCCTGACGCTGACCCACGTGCTTGGTGTTCGACGGTGGATATTTGCCTGGTAGAACGACCGATTGAAGGTGGCGCCTTGATAATCGCGCTAAGCAAATCACTGAAAGGAACCGCTTCGTCATGGCTGTCACAAGTGTCCCATTCTGGAATGACCTGGTTGCAATTCAAGGATTTGTTCTTGGCACGTTACGATTACATAGAATCTTGTGCTGCGACCATTATTAACATCAACTCTGGGAAACCAAAGGAGGGAGAAAGCCTTGCTGCCTACGCGGGTCGTCTAGTCACATCAGTAATGGCTAGATGGAAGAATATGCAATCAGAGGGGATCGCCGTCTCATATGTGCTCGCTCATATAGCCCAACTTGATTCACGTATCAGTCGATTGGCATTTACCACCGAAATCACATCAAGAAACAAGTTGCTACAAGAACTGAAGGCTTTTTCGTTGAAACGTAAACAAGATCGAGACGTTACGAACTCAACCGGATTGGATTCAAAACGACCTAAATTTACAACCGTTTTCAAGTGCCATTACTGCGGGAAAATTGGTCATAAAGCGATTGATTGCCGATCGAAGAAATTGGCAAGACAAAATTCAACACCTGCTGCTCCTGCTACACATACAGTGACAACAGCTTTAAGCAAGTCTGACTGGAAGAAGTCCACAGTCTGTTATCGCTGCGGCAACGCGGGCCACACTACACTGGCATAGGAAACTCAAATGTGTATAGTACTGAACAGATATTATGCGACTTGGTAATTAACGGTGTTTGTTTAAAAGTCTTATTTCACGTTGTTAACGACAGTGAAATTAAGTATGACATAATGATCGGCCGCGAAATACTAACTACCGGCTTAACAGTTAGTTTAACGGGAGATAAAATAATTATTTCAAAACCGAAGGTAGTTTGCAGTGCTGTTGATATAAACAATTCTAACCTTGACACAGATATTGCGGGCGAAAATAGAAATAGTTTAGTCGCATTGTTGAATGAGTTTTCGCATACTTTTGTAAACGGTTTGCCTCGTACGCGAGTGTCAACTGGTGAACTTAAAATTCGGTTGAAGGATCCGAACCGTACCGTACAACGTAGGCCATATCGTCTTAGTCCGGATGAGAAACAAGTGATGCGTGAACGTGTACAAGAATTACTAGACGCTAATATCATTCGACCTAGTTGTTCGCCATTTGCGAGTCCCAATCTTCTAGTAGACAAAAAGGATGGGTCCAAGCGCATGGTTACAGACTTTCGAGAACTTAATGATAACACAGTTCCCGATAGATATCCGTTGCCACTCATTAACGATCAAATATCACGACTATCAGGTGCTATGTATTTTACAAGTTTAGATTGCGCGAGCGGTTTTTACCAGATTCCGATATTAGACGCGGACAGTATTGAACGGACTGCTTTTGTGACCCCAGACGGTCAATTCGAATATTTAGCGATGCCATTCGGTCTTCGTAATGCACCGAGCATTTTTCAGCGGGCCGTTTCAAATGCATTAAAGGAACTCATGTTTAGTTACGCAGTTTTGTACATGGACGATATTTTAATTCCTTCGTCTACCGTCGAGGAGGGACTGTGTAGGTTGCGTGAAGTTTTGACAGCCCTGTCAAAGACTGGTTTTTCACTGAATATTAAAAAGTGTTCCTTTTTAAAGCAACGCATCGATTTTCTTGGCTATGACATCACAGCCGGTAAAGTAAGACCCAATCCGAGAAAAATTGAAGCTTTGACAAAGCTTTCCCCGCCTGAAAATATACACCAGCTCAGACAGTTTATTGGACTGGCTTCGTATTTTAGAAAGTTCGTTAAGGACTTTTCCAAAATTATGACCCCTTTGTTCATATTAATAACTAACAAACAATTCAAATGGGAGCCCGAGCATGAACGAATTCGACAGCAAATAATTGCGACATTGACTGATAAACCTGTGTTAATGATTTACGACCCCGAGCTCCCAATTGAATTGCATTGCGACGCAAGTTCGATGGGATATGGTGCGATCGCCTTTCAAAAGAAAGACGACCAGCTCCATGTGGTAGAGTACTTCAGCAAGCGCACCACTAAAGCAGAGTCTAAGTACCACTCATACGAGTTGGAGACCCTAGCAGTGGTCAACGCTGTGAAGCACTTTCGCTACTATCTTCAAGGCCGCCATTTTGTTGTCATCACTGACTGCAACTCGCTAAAGGCTTCCCGAAATAAAGTCGATTTAACCCCAAGAGTACATCGTTGGTGGGCGTTCCTACAGTCATTCAATTTCGATATAATTTACAGAGAAGGAAAGCGTTTGTCTCACGTAGACTTTTTATCTCGGAATCCGCTTCCTGTAACTGCAATTCCTACTTTTCAAAAGGCAGAACAAAAACGAGTTGACATTGCGTCTCTGTCAGAAAACTGGTTGTTAGCTGAACAGTTACGTGATTTAGAAATTCAGTCAATTATAGGTAAACTAAAAGAAAATAAATTGTCACCTGATGTAGCTAAGACGTACGAGATTCGCTCAGGCGTCTTGCACCGTAAAGTACAACACAACAATCGTACTCGTTGCCTACCCATAGTTCCGCGCGCATATCGTTGGTCGGTAATTAATCATGTGCATGAATCAGTTATGCATCTTGGCTGGGAGAAGACTCGTGAGAAGCTTTACGAGTCATTTTGGTTTGAACACATATCAAAATATGTTCGCAAATTCGTAGAAAATTGTGTTACGTGCAGAATCTCAAAGACTTCTTCCGGCCGAGTGCAAGCTGAACTTCATCCTATCCCGAAAGTGAGTGTTCCGTGGCACACACTTCACGTCGATATAACTGGCAAGTTAAGCGGTAAAAACGACCTCAAGGAATACGTTATTGTTATTATTGACGCGTTTACCAAATTTGTGTTGCTTTACCATACTCTCCGGCTTGATACCGCAGGTGTAATAAAAGCACTAAAGTCGAGCGTATCATTATTCGGTGCCCCCAAACGCGTGATAGCCGATCAAGGGAGGTGTTTCGTAAGTAAAGACTTTAAGGAGTTTTGTGAGTGCCATAAAATTAACTTGCATCTTATAGCGACAGGGTCTAGCCGCGCAAACGGGCAGGTAGAACGCACTATGAGTACGCTTAAGAGCATGCTCACTTCGGTAGAAACGTCAGAGCGCTCTTGGCAGGATGCCTTAGGAGACATACAACTTGCTTTAAATTGTACTGTTCACCGCGTCACTCGTGCTAGTCCACTCGAGCTTATGATAGGACGTGTAGCACGACCACTTAACCTTTTATTGCAAGACCAAGCTGAGGAGGTAATTGATATCGCTGAAACGAGAGAACAGGCAGCTCGGGAAATAGAGAAGTCTGCTGGTTACGATAAAACCCGTTTCGATAAAAACAAAGCTAAAATTGTAAGGTTTGAGCTTGGCGATTTAGTGTTAATCAAGAATGAAGAAAGAAACCAAACCAAGCTCGATCCTAAGTTTAAAGGCCCATTTATAGTTGTGGAAGTGTTAGAAGGCGATCGATATGTTCTTAAATCATTAAGAGGCAACAGAACTTACAAGTATGCTCATGATCGTCTAAGAAAAATGCCTCAGTGTCAAGTTCCCCCTGAACTAGATAATTTTGATCTAGATTTGGACATTAATGATGATGCGGGTCCATCCGCGAGTAGTTAATTTGACTTGGCTAGTTTGGTTGGCCATTGTTGGTCTGGGTCTCACTAGAGACTACTTGATTGATCACTTAGGTAGTGATCTGGGTCTCGTAGAGACTACTGGTTTTTGTTTGGTTGGAAGAGCCTGGGAGCTTTAGCTCTACGATATCAGGGCGATGCCATCGCCACGCTGCCGGGCAGCTGAGCCACAGTCATGTTAACGAAATGTTAAGTTCAGAGTTAATGAACCTTTACACGAGGCATCTTTCATTAGTCTAAAATAAAACAGATATTCCGTTGTGAAGAGTAGTTTACTTTGATGGTCAGGCAGGCCGAGGTATAAAATGTAAACGTCAAAGCCGTTTCGTTTTGTTACAGGTACACACGAGGCCGTGTAATTGTCAGTTCTGGCCGTGTCGCAGATAATGATTTAAAAACAAATCAAGTGTAATTTGATAAACATAGTTGCTGATTTGAGCTGTCTACGTGAACGCCGTGGCGCTAGTGTAGCACCTCGTGGACAGAGTCGGTGAGTCGTTTGCCGGTTGGAATGGGTGGGAAAACCTACGTTATAAATATGGGTGCCTCGTAGCATCAAGACACTTTTTGATCCGAATTCCAAAGGGCAACGACGCATCGAAACTGTCGGTTCACTGCCATTTTGTATTTAGTACCTAAGTTACTTAAATTGAGTAAATAATAGATAAAGGATATTCTGTGGCTTTTCTTGTTGCCTGAGTACCCAGCCCTTCAACATGTTAGAACCCTCAGCTAAAGATGCAGAAGCCGGTGTTCCAATCACTCAGCCGATGGCAGCGTCGACATATATATTACAAAATTGTTCCTATCCCTATCTACAACCCTAACAACGATCAAACTTTCACCATTATTCCCACATACCCATACCTTATGATGAATAAATTGAGATTGAGACCGGTGGCAAAACATTGTGAAGAAATTGAAGAAACAACTCTGCAGCGACGAGAATTTAACACAACAACCAATGGACAACTGCATCGAACAACTTATCCTGGCTAAGGAAAATCTTGCAAACTGTAAACAGCAAATCATTAAGACAGAAGAACAAATTATTCAAAAACTCACCCCCGATCATTGGCTCCTGTATACAAAGAAGAAAACCATCTTGACCGAAACTTGCGGAAACGAAGCTGCTACATTCAATCTACAAGGCACCTATATAATCATTCCCAATCAACATTGCACCACCCAAGTCGACAGAATAATAATGAAGGCAGTTAGTAACACATCATTAACTACCTATAACCTACCCTCAGTCATGTTACCAGAAGTACAACTCGAGAACCAGAAGGATGACAACGAAATAGACCTACGAGGCGTGGACTTTGGCGACATCAAGGACATAATGAACAGCGTTAAATATCACAGTGATAGTGAAAACAGTGAAATTGTTAATTATAAAATCAGTGTATGGACAATAGTTTTATATATAATCATAATTACAATTACTTCCTATTGGATTACCGCTAAATTATATTCCTGGTATTTCAAACGAAATTCTCTGAAGCCACATAAACCGCCTTCAGATAATTTCTCTCTTGGGGAGGGAGGAGTTAAGCGTACTGAACCCCAAAATATATCCTTTGTCAGCACGCCGTAATGTAGAACATTGGCGTCAAAGCTGATCTGCATTATTTTAGTATATATATTGGTAGTAAGTTAAATTTAGTTATATTACTCTTGATTGTAAACTAGGCTGTAACTCTGTTGGTTTTTAAGTAAATAAATTATTTTTTTAAATCAAGTCCTTGCTGTCTAACTTAATTCGCGCTCAAATACCGTTGTATCCCACGGGTTTTTAAGACACCGAACTAGGCAGCTCCAGGTGACGGTGGGGCACCAGGGGTTAAACACAGTCCCAAAATTTCCTTTAAAAAAGAACATTGTCACCATCATCATCGACATTACTCACAATTGCCATTTACATTCTAAACGGGTACGACTTCGTGGAACTTAAATACACGAACACTGACCGCCGGCGCCCCGCCAGGCGGCCGCGGGTTCCTTTTGTATGGAAATGGCAGCGCTTGGCAGTCAGTGAAATGACCAATTTCAATGTAATAAATAATACATAAATGAATCATAGGACAATGTCACACGAATTGATCTAGTCCCAAACTAAGCTTTTAGCTTGTACTATGGGTACTAGACAACGATAAATATACTTATATAGACAAATATATACTTAAATACATAGAAAACATCCAAGACTCAGGAACAAATAGTCGTGCTCATCACACAAATATCTGCCCTTACCGGGATTTGAACCCCAGACCGCTAGCTTCGAAGGCAGGGTCACTAGCAACTAGGCTAGCGTGTCGTCAATGTAAATTATAAGACATTAGAGGTGAAAGTTAATTGGCTCGTTACCTGGAAGAGCGCCTCGCCCTTGCCGGGGTAGGCGTCGGTGACGTCCTCGCGCCAGCGCAGGAAGGCGTCCTCCTCGCACACCTCCAGGTTGTACAGGTACATGAACCAGCGCAGCAGCATGCCTGCACACACGCACACCGATCAACATGTATTTGTTCACCTACACACGTATCGTAACTCCTCTACTCCAGCGGTCAGACCCCGTTGGCAGTGACCAGCATCACATACAACTTTATTATCTGCAGTGGTGTGGTCGTGGGGGTGGGTGTGCTAGTGGCTGTAACATACTGTCTATATAACGATTTTAATATGATCAAGTTGTTTCAATAAACCAACTAAAATTAAATAATTGGGGCCCAATTCTAGTATCAATTAAGATTAAAATTTAGTCAATACGAAATTTAGTTCAGCACCCATATAGTAAAGTTTGATGCAAGTGTGGAAAGTTTGTTATTTTACATGAGTCTCGAGGTGTCTTGGGCCGAGTTGCAAGCGAATTTAAAATGACAGTTCCGCACGTATATCAAATGGCTCTGGCCTGAAATATGCGTTTTCCTAAAATGTACAATTGTCAAAACGTCTGCGTTTTCACAATGTCAGCACTTCTATTTTGTCAGCTTTCTCAAAATGACTGGTATTTAAAATGTGTACAGTCTCAGGAAGCCGTCTAGTCATAATGTTTACATTCCTATAATATTAGCATTACCATAAGTTTTGCTTTTCCGTTATGTTCACTTTTGTATATAGGCTATTGGCTATATTGTCTTATTATGTTTGATTTCCTATAATGTCTGCTTTATTTCAAATCAATGTTCTAAATTGAAAGGGTTAACTAATTTCTTGGCATCTTTACTCTTTGATAAATACCTATCTATAATTACTGTGCAGTATTATTCATATTATTATGATAATTATTATTTAAAATGGCCCCTTTCCTGTTGTTGAAAAACCAAAAAGGAAAATATTGTTAATGTGGCGTTCATGACTGCAGACATTTCGGGAATAAGAATTTTCTGGAATACAAAAATTGTAAGAAGGCAGATATTATAGATATTATTATGTATTAGTTTTGTTTTTACTCTATGGTTCTTTTTTTTTGTTTTTATAGTCTTTTTGGTTAGTTTTTGTTTTTTGGGTGCTCTAAATACATTTGTACACCTGTTCACTCGATGCACAACCTTTCACTTCTCTCAATCTCTCAAGGGTTAGCTGGAAGAGATCCCTTTAAGGGATAAGTTCGCCTTTGTACATCTTTTTATTTTTATTCTTTGTATTGTTTTGGTTTTTCTTTTGTACAATAAAGTGTTTACATACATACATATTTTGAGATGGCAGACATTTTTAGAATAAACACTTTCTGAAAAGCGAACATTATATGATAACTGTAATTTTTGGAGACAGGCATTATAAGAAGCTGACATTTTGAGAAGCTGACGTTATGCAAAAGACGTGCTGACATTATGGAAAACAGACATTTTGAGAAAAATACATTTTAAGAAAACGCATATTTCAGGCCTGAGCCTATCAGATGACGTTTTTAAAAAATTGTGCGAAAAAATATCAATAAAACAAAAATAAATCAGTAAATAAAACTAGTGCAAGAGACAATTTTTCTTTTATAGACACAGACTTTATAACATGGCAACGGTTGTGACCATTCAGCCAAACGAAAAAAAAAAGCATTACACAGTATTTTAATTACCTATATTTAAAAATCAAAAAGCATACATAATTAACCAGCAGTAACGCATAAAGGTGGATTCACATTACACCGTGCTGGGCTGGGCCCGGTTTCGGCAGGGTGTAATGTGAATCCACCTTAAAACTCAATTATCAGGGCCTCTATTCAGGTGCGTTAAAACGATATCGTGTTTGACACGTTTAAGAATCGTTTATGTCACAGTCGCCATTATTGTAAATGACATAAGAGTTATCAAAATGTTGACAATACGGAAACAGGTCAAAAACGATATCGTTATTACCTTGTAGAATTCCAGCCCTGATCATTCGTAAATCAGCCATCTTGATGAGAGCTATTTTTTTCTAATATTAACTGATATTTTTATGTGTATGTATGTATGTATTTATGAAATTTTAAATTTATTACCTATATGTATACTTTCAATGCTAAATGACGTAATCAAAAAGTGGTTGAACATGCTAACTCTTTGGTTAGATGCACGGCTTGGAAGTTGATACAAAATAATATAAAAAAAAAAAAATGCAAAATAAAATACACTATTGCGAAATTTCCAACTTTCCGCACACTATGCAGCTAAAAAAAGCAAAAAGCACGAGTTCGAAAAAAATCAACTGCGCACGATGTATAGCTACGAAATGTACCAATTTTTGAGCAACTGTATTAAAATATATTATGTTACTGGTAGAGCTAGCAGTAATGCAGGTTCGTTTGCCTTCGGATTCTGAACCCATCTAAGATTACTTATAATATGTGTGTAGATAATAGTAGTTTATACTACACTTTTTTACTACCCTAATAAAAGGCGTGAAAGGCGTTCATTAAATCTTCTCAAAAATCAGGGTAGTAATATTGAATTAAATTTCATAACTGCCCTGTTATCAGGGCAGTAATATCGTATGAAAATCCATTACTACCCCGTTTTGTTTTTTTTTTAATTTCAGATTACGTTGTCAATCAACCCACTTTGACACACACGAAAGTTGGACCCTGCAAATCGGGGCGTATTCACCTTCTTAAGCGTCTTTTGGCACGCAGACTGTACGGAGCGTTAAAATACACAATTAAAAAAACTTTTGCTACTGCGGCTCTACTTTGAAATCCGTAATTCGAACTTCGGATCGCCCGTGACTTTTTGACAAATAATTTACGCATCGAGAGCAGAAGGGATAGCAATAGACAAAGTTCGAATACGGATTTCAAAGTAGAGCCCCTGTTTGATGTGATGACGCACACGTTCTTCCTACAAATAATTAATTTGTTACTTTTGTATTTTACTTATTTTTAAGTGTAGTATAAAGCAGTATATATCACTTGAGGGTAAGTACAGATTACTAAACTCATCAACGCTTTGCGTCGAGCCGCAAATGCACACACTACTATTATGCTTGCATAAGTGGGATCAATAAAGCAGTGTCGTCGCGTGGGTTGAGGGAGAGCAAGACGCCTCAAGCGTTTTTGACTTAGTTATACACCATTGCATACGGTACATTTTGTAGGACTAGGTATTAAATAAAATGCAATATTAACACGAACCGAGGCAAACACAAATAGTAAAGCAAAGCAAACAATAAACGAGCGGGAAACATAAAAATAAAAAATAAATGTATCTGTGGTTAGTTTTGTGTTAAACGATGACTACCGCGCATCACTTTTTTTCACAAGACGGCGCGACTGTAGCGTGAGGTCTCTTACCCATTTGATATTAAAAATTATAGATCGTAATATATTAAAATAACCAATGTTTATATAATTATACCAAGTGAAAAAAGTAAATCGTCACTTGTTCGGGTTTCTTTTCGTGCTACAGAAGCGCCATCTAGTGCAAAAAGTGATGCACGGTAGCCCTCATTAAAAACAAAGCTGTTAGGCGTACCAGGCACACGCGCTCGTGACCATGGCGCGCTCCCGGTGGCGGCGCCACCCCCACTTGCGGCACGACATTAAAATCAAAAACTTTGGGACCCCGCTGTTTACGTCGGCGTTACCTCCCTTAGTATCAGAATTTCTAGGATGAAAATATAGCATATAATGCTCCTTGAAGAAATACTAATCCAACAATTGTAGGCCATATAAGTGTACTTCCAAAAACACCACTTTACATGATCGTTTCCAGATTAAATTATGAAGGTAACGTTATGTTTTTTACGGATTACATTATCCCTCTTTAACGGAACAATTGTCCTCGCGTGCGATATATTCATGGACTTATTTTCTCAAATAAGTTTATGGGGATTGTCTATAATTTGTTAGCATTAGGAGTGAAAGCTATTAATTAAGAAAAAAAAATGGTTTTGACCTACTTAAATTTTGGTGTTACAATGAACAATTAGATAGTATTGGTAATGAGGTAATGAGCTTAGTCGGGGCCAACCTTTAGGGTATCTGTGGTGGTGCGCGTGCAGCTGCACGGCGTAGACGGCGGCCAGCTGGTTGTCGGGGCGCGCCTGCAGCAGCGCCGTGAGCAGCGGCGCGTAGGCCTCCGCCAGCGCCTTCTCGCGCTCCAGCGCGGCCTTGTCGCCCTCGTGCGAGCCCGCCGCCGCCGTCACGTGCCCGGCGATCAGCGCCACCAGCGTGGACACGAAGGCGTCGTTGTGCCGCACGGCCGGCTCCACGTTGGCCTTGATCCAGCGGTACAGCGCGGCCGGCGCCGGCTCGGCCGCCAGCGCGCGCGCCAGCTGCGCCTGCACGCGCAGCTGCGGCACCAGCGCCGCCAGCCCGCGCGCCTCCAGCGCGTCCAGCGCGCCCGCCTCCGCGCCCGCGCCCGCGCCCGCGCCCGCGCCCGCCTCCGCGCAGCCCTCCGACACGAACGCGCACAGGTTGATCTGCAACAGGACGCTGTCGGTGAGGTGGGCCGCCCCTCGCCTGCAGCCGGCGGCAGGCGGCCGGCGGCGGCGCTCACCTTGCTCTCGTTGTAGAGCTGCGTGAGCGCGTCGAGGCCGGCGAGGTCCTTGAGCGCGGTGAGCGCGTCGAGCAGCAGCGCGTGCTGCGCGGGCGCCTCGCACCAGGCGGCCAGCTCGGCCAGCGGCAGCAGGCGCGCGCGCACGGCGGCGGCCAGCAGCGCGGGCAGGCGCGCGCCCCGCGCCGGGAGCAGCGCGCGCAACTGTTCGCCGACCGGCGCGCGCTTCACGCCGCGCACCAGCGCGCACGCCGCGCCCGCCGCGCGCGCCCACTCGCCCGCGTCGCACTCCAGGGCCACCACGTGCTCTGCCGACACCAACCACAATTCATATTATATTCTATAAGTGTACTAAGGAAAAATCCAAAACAATACAAAATATAGGATAACTGTCTTAAGTTCTTATAACAAAAATATAAAATAAATAGCATTGTTTTTGACACGTTCACCATCACCATGG
>OX438768.1:22320536-22345184 GCA_949316455.1 Acleris holmiana | reverse complement strand
ATTACGATATAGTACATAAAATGAAGCTTAAAAAAAACCAAAAAGATATCCAAATGAGCACGGATCCGTGCCCAAGCATAGGAGGGGTCAACCACCGATATCGTCTCGGTGGACAAAGAATCGGCGTCACGCTAGTTAGATAAGACAGCGGTGCTCACTCTGCGGCGCGGGCGGCGGCAGCAGCAGCGGCGCGGGCGCGGGCGGGCGCGGCAGGCGGTTGGCGGAGGCGGTGAACACGAGCGAGTAGGCGGCCGGCCGCATCTGCACGTCCTCCAGCGCGCCGCCCGGCGCCAGGCGCGCCGCGCGCCGGCCCGCGTCCTTGCCGCCCGCCTGCTTGCCGTAGTGCGCGCCGGGCCGCGCGTGCCCGTAGTACGAGCCGGCCGGCGCCGAGCGCTGGCGGAACGCGTCGCGCGACCCGAACCCGTTGCCGAACAGCTTGTCGGGCGGCGGCACCAGCGCGCCGGCCGGCTGCAGCGCGAGCCCGGCCAGCACGTCGTCCAGCGGGCGCGAGCGCATGCCGCCGCGGAACAGCGAGTCGTGGTCGCGGTTCCGGTCCCGGTCGCGCTCGCGCTCCCGCCGCGGCGGCTCGTCGTCCTGCCGCAGCTGCTGGATGGGCACGGGGCCCTCGGCGCTGACGGCCGCGCGCGGCACCCAGCCGCCGCGCCGCAGCTCGACCACGTCGCGCAGCATGAACCGGATGCGCGGGGCCAGCTCGCCCGAGGTGCTGAGCGTCTCGATGCGCGCGAAGTACTGGTCCATGAGCCCGCGGCCGCGCTCCGAGTCCAGCACGCGGCCGCAGGTGCGCACGAGCTGCGCCAGGCACTCCAGGTCCTCGTGGTGGTCGGCAGCGGCGCGGCGCGCCAGCAAGTTCTGGATGCAGCGGTGCAGGATGGACTCGGCGAGGATCTCCAGCTTGCCGAGCTCGCCGATGAACTTGATGTTGCCCAGCATCTTGCACTTGGCCAGGTGGCGACGCTCCTCCTCCTCGGGCGCGAGCGCCCGCTCCTCGAAGGCAGCGAAGGCCTGCGCGCGGTTCTCGAACTCAGCGCGGCACTTGTTGAGCAGCAGCAGGCGGAAGGTGCAGGGCTGCCCGGGCGGCTCCAGGTTGGGCGCCTCCTCGGACAGCCGCTTGCACAGCTGCGCGTACATCGACGAGTACTTCGGCTCGTCGAGCGCCTTCTCGAAGATCAGCAGAATCACGCCTTTCAGCACCTTGTCCGAGTCCAGCTCGAGCGCCAGCAAATCATCGCTCAGCTTTTGGAACTTTTCCGGTGTGAGCTTGTTGAGAATACCGCGGACCTGCAACCACGAAGAACAGAAATAAGCTTTGTTTGTACGTTTGGGAGGGTCCGCCCGAACCTCGTTATCGGGGCGCGGGCCACGCGCCGTGGTCCGATTACGGTGACCCTCCGCGCGCCTTTAGAAGATACAAATACGAGCATATATCGACATAATTAATGCAAAAATACCACTACACAAATGTATATTTGCGTGGTTAGTGAAACTGATCATTACCTTTCGGAATATGTTGTCGTGTTTAGCATCTCCATCGGGCACATCGTGTTCCCGGAGAGAGGGCGGGACCCAGCGGCGCCTGTGAGGGGGGACGGGCGTCCTCCCCGAGGCTCGCAGCACGGGCCCCGGCTGCCGCGCGCTGTCCGTCTTGTCGGCCGTGTGTCCGCGCGCTCCGCCGCCGCACCCGCCGCCCGCAGCCACCAGCGCTCCGCTCGTGCGACCCAGGTCGCCTCCGCTTCACAGCCTGTGCCAACACACACATACTTTACACCAGAGACCTTTACCGATCTACGACTCTGATTCACTTATCCGGATTGGCACCGAAGACCCCTCCACAGAGTGGTTAAAACAGTCTAGTAAGGTACCTGGGATCGGGAACCCTGCGTTATACGTCAAGTAAAGCTTGTTTCTCCAGATCTTACTTGGACTATACCTGGGTCATTCTCAGTTAAGAGGTAAAAACGATGTCCCGGATAAATAATCATACTTCTATTGAAAATTAATATAATATTATATTACAATCTCTTAATATAAGTGCTCAACTTTATGGACAATCAATTTCAAATAATTAATTAACTTAGTTTTGTCACAATTTCAACTCAAACATGCAAAACTTCTCTCCCCTGGCCTGTCCCCAGCTAGTATTTACAGTAAATCAGTAAGTTTACGTGATCTTAAAGCCATGGAAACATTTTAAGTTAGTCTGTATTAGAAAATAATATAAAGAATGATTGTAATGATGTAACCGAAGTAACTATTTTTTTTTATTTTAATAGAATATATTCACGATACATTTTGTCGCCGGAATTTGCGTCTCTTCCCCTGGCATTCTTATAATCTAAAAAATATTGTATTTGCGATCTTAATTATTGTAATATTAATGCTAATCATAATTCATTTGATCCACAAATATAAGCCAACGTTGTAATAATGATCTTTTTTCCACATTTTGTCACTCGTATTGATCCCTTTGTTCATCAATTTTGATGGTATCTGGTGAAATAGTCTCTCCCCTGGTCAGCTTTATTTCTGGATTAATTTTTCTAAATACTTAATTATATATTTATATTGACTTTAATTTACTTATAGATAACAAACATACTTCATTTTATTAACTAATATTAAATACTTTTGAGATATTATCGATTTTCTTACTGAAAAGTCTCTCCCCTGGCTTTCTCTCCCCTGGCACAACATTTGCAAAAATGTTCAGCAAACGTATAAATATTGATTTAAATTAACTATTACACTTAATTACACTTTCCATTATTCAGATCTGCAAAATAATCCGTCAATTTTTTATTTTTTTCTTGTTTTTCAAAAGGCCAGGGGAGGGACTAGACTGTGCTCAACAAACACTATTTTCTGAGGTAAAAAAGAATAATAAAAAAAAAAAATGCATATACATCATCTAATAGATTTATAAAAATCTGACAAACATTTAATATATGCATTTATTTATATTTTATGAAATTTTTTCATAAAAGTCTCTCCCCTGGCTTTCTGTAAAATGATAAAAAAATGAAAAATTGACTGGTCACCTAGCACATATTAAAAAACAAGTTGTTTTGATAAATCTGTAAAAAAATTAAATCAAATTTCATTTTTTTTTGTCATGCCAAGTTTTATCAGTAAGCTATTACCTCTTAACTGAGAATGACCCACCTACGTCCGAGTGGTTTTGGCAAGTGCGAGCCGGGTCTTACCCCTGATTAAATTTTCACAATTATTTGCAATCGTTAGCACATTCGTGGTACGTTGTCTAACATAATATTATTACTTCACACTAAAATAATAAAACAAAAAAGGACAATAGACGCGATAGAAATACCTTTTTACACAAAGAGCGCAGTTTCTGCGTGAGCAGTTACTGTGCACAGTTACAAAAGAGAGTACCTACAAGTGTTTATAAGTTTTTATAATTATTGTAAATATTATGTTCTCGTTTTTATCTGACACCGCACCAGTGACGCCTTTATGTTATTCGGTCGGAGCAAGTTTAAAGTCTCAGGTCACCTTCTAATTAGAATATTTCTTGATCGTAATGGATCTACAAACTTGATGATAGAACTGCGAATATCCCTAGCGAGTGGACACAACATGCTTTAAAATAGGTAGGTAACGGGGCCCGCCCGGCCGCCGCGCCGGCGCCACCTGCACTCGTGTTTACCTCCCTGATAACTATCGGCGCAACGACCCATCTCCATCAACAAGGCAATTCATAAACAAAATCAGCCACATCATAACAAACAAAACATTCGCTTACATAAGAACGCTTCGACCAAAACTAACTAATTATAACGCTGGAGCGTCATCATGCTCTTCTCTACTTTTGGCACGCATTTAAAAAGATTAGCTATGAAGTCGCTGCAAACGAGCACGAGCACGAAGTGAAGAGTACGCCTACATAGATCGTGTGCGGATTCCTGCGCTCTTCCAAATATTAAGACTTCATAATCGAACACCGCACCCCAAATGGACACAATAGAATTTCGGACCGCAGTTCGCAATAATGAAGTTAGCGTCAGCTGCGCCCGTTGGCCGGCCGACACTCGCCTGGTCGCAAACAAGTTCTGCGAGGGCTCGGCGGCGGCCGGAGCCCGCGCGGCCGCCGCCGGCAGGTGCCGCGGTCGACGCCCGCGCCGGTCAGCTGGCCGCCCGCGCTTGCCTTCTATCCAGACCTTCGTAACGTTATCAAAAATACTAATATATAGCGTTATGGTGACGCATAACGCTATATACCTATTAGTATTTAACTTTCAGCAAAATCAACATCATAACAAAACCAGAACAGCGTTATGAATTGCGCGCGAACTGACAGTCTTTTTAATGCCCTTAATCAAATAATCTTGCCACTGGCAGCATAATGAAATGAAATGATGTATAGGTAGGTAGGTAGGTATTAGATGGGCGAACCTACCTAAGAACATAAGAACCAGCGAAATTAAGTGAGTAAAAGAGGTAAAATACGTAGTTAGGTATAACGTTATTATATCACATAGGTACCTAGATATTCTAGGTATGCCCATACATATCATGTCTTCATACTCAGAGTGGGGTAGGCAGAGCTACAGAAATACCACAACTCTAAAAAAGACTAGGTACCTATGTGGGTAGGTTATTAGGTAAATATATTGTTATAGAAAATAGGTATGGATATGAAGTTTATATTAGGTATATCGTTGTGATGAATACCGCTATGGATTCGAGTTTTTAAACGATATAGGTACCTAATCATATCATTATTGTAAAATAGAGCTATTTGAAGGTCTGCTTCTATCTAGATATCTATTAGCCAGAAGCCAAATCCTACACCTGGCATCGTACCTTTTGGTAGGTACCTAGCCTAGGTATAGACCAGAGCTGTGCGGTTGGCAGCCGGTCGCTACGTGGCGTGGAGGCGCGTAGATGCGGCCGCGCGCCACTATTCGGGCGCGGCGGTCGTTTGTCGCGGGGTCGTCGCCCGCGGCGACCTTGGCGCGGCCGCTGCAAGGTCGCCGCGGCCTCCGCCCGGCCCCGTCTGTCATCTTAATTAGCTGATGAGCGTTTAACCGTGCGCTCCTGTCGAACCGTGAACTATGGGAGTCGCGGACGCAAGGGTATCGACACACGAGGAGTCAGCGACCCCACTCGCGGCGGAGCACCCCTGCAAGGGTCGCGCGCGGCGCCGCCGAGCGGCACTAGCGCGGCGCGAGGCATCCCGCCGCGGTCATCGACCCCGCCCGCCCCCACCCCGCCCCGCCGCGCGATATTCGTTAATCGCTCATCGCCCTGTCGAGACTGCTTTTTGTATAAAGAATTTTAAGGACACTGTTCGCCGGTGCGATTAAATGCTCGAGCAATCTAAAATTCACAATATGTACCTACAATAGGTACACTCCATTAGGTCGGGAGCACCGACAACAAACCACACATGGCGGCTTTTAGCGCCAGACCTAGGCTACTTGGCACTGCGTAGTGCAGGGACACCGAAATGAAAGCGGATTGATTAGGTATCTGTGTCAAGTGCAGAGTGCGAGATGTTTATGACAAAGTTAAGAATAAGAAGTAGGTAGGTACCTACCATAGTTTAAGAGAGGGCGGCCTGCGCGTGGTAGGTAGGTACCTACAACATAACAGACAAAATGATCTTATAGGTAGGTACCTACATAATAAAAACAGCAAAAAAACTTGGAAGCAACCTAATCCATTTACGACCGAATGGACGACATACCTACCTATACCTACAACAACGTTCTTCCTACCTACCTATATATCTAACACCTGTACAAAACTTTTTTTACGTGGCAAATTAAAAACCACAAGGTAAAAAGTAGGTACCTACCTGCCTAGGTAGAACATTGTTTTTCGTTGACTTTTTCCCAAACCCGTCTAGCCTCCCTGAATGACGAGCGTTGACACCGTGTCATTGTGAGCGCGGCTCGCCGCCGCCGGCGCGCGGCGCCGCGCCGGTCGCCGGCCCGGCGCACAGCCGCACACGGCTCACCGCGCGGGTGCAATCAACTCACGACTCCACGCCTATTTATAGTGCGGAGGAGCTCTTGTTTCTTTTATCACAAATATTGAAAGGTTACCTTTTAATGCGTGGATGCCGTCGATGCCCGGTTTGAGTGGAACAACATCGAGAGTCGAGTCGCGGTTGGAGTGCATTTTGTAGCTACTATGTTTTTGATAACGATACGTTGGTACCTAAACCTGGTACGTACCTAGGTAGACTAACAAGTGCGCCAGAAGTCGTGGCAGGCAATAAGACTGAAGGCTGCGGCACGCCAAAAGCAGGTCAGGAGCGGAGCAGGTTGAACGTGGACTCGAGCGTGTTAACTGCGGTAGGTAGATAGGTACCTACCTACCTACATGGAACGCATTGAACTGGACACACCATTAATGAGCGTAGGCCCGCCCCGCATTCGACCTGCCCCGTTCAAGTACCGAGTTCAATGCGTTCCTGTACTGTAGGTAGGTTAAGCGCGCGGTGTTCCACTTGCGCTGCTCCTGACCCGCTTGTGCGAGCCGAAGCCTTGACGGCCCTACCGAGGCCCGAGCGGGAGCTGCCTGCGGCTCTCGTCCCAAACACCATGGGACAGGAAGATATGTAGGCAGGTAGGTACTACCTACAACTGACCGACCGATAACAACACATCGGAAGAGAAACACAAATGAGGCAACTACTAGGATCTCAGCCAGGGGGCATCATCGCCAGAGTACCTACCTCCCTACCTACCTATTTACAGAGTTCCGTGCCCTTAGGGTAGGTACACCACTGCACCGTACGAGTGGGCAGAAAAGGGCAAATACAGCTTAAAAGGCAAGAGCAGAGCGACAAGTAGGTTGGTACACGGGCAGCCGCCAGTCTCTGGGCCGGAGCGCCTTTACAGCAGCACCTCACAAATTCTTAACATAACTACATAGACGATGGAGCAAGGAGCTGATAGCTATGCCAATCGATATTAATAAACGAATGTCTAAATCATACCTAGGTTTATTTGCGACAACCATCCCACGGCAGCAGCGGGTCAAAACTTCAAAACAATCACAATTTGAGAAAATGTGAAGTCCAAACACTTTGAAAGTTAAATTTTTTATTCAAAGTCTACGATTTTGAGTCATTATGTCGCTTTGACATAGTTCCATAGTAGCCTATGATTCAAATTGGTCGACTGTACGTGTACTGTGAATTGACATTCATTAATGAAGTAGGATATTGAATCGCTACTGGCAGCGTGACGGCGTACGGAGCGAACGTTGAATTAACCTGAATAAGTAAAGCAAGTGGCGGTGGCGGTGGCGGTGGTGGCTCAGCAGGAGACGCGTGCGGCGCCGCGGCGCGGCGGCGCGGCGAGCACGACCTACTTACGGCGGCTCGATGCACCATTGACCCACATCGGCCTGCCGCCCTGCCGCCCGGCCGCTCCCTCCTGCCTGCACTAGGGCGGCCTCGTCTCTGCCGCCGGCCTCCCGCTGCACACGTTACCGCTTACGACACAACCGACGATAATCCACCAATAGGTATACCTCAACCACAATGACATATTTGAACATCTTTCTACAAACCGACCCAAATACGAATTTTGTAATTAAAATGGTTGTGCCAACATCGTTTTAGAATATATCAAAATGCAAAATATTGTTTAAAGAGATCATGTAAAAACATATCGATAAACAATATGTACCTACTTGTTCTTTGTATACAGTCACGTTGCCTCCCAGACTATTTAAAGTATACTAAAACTATATTTAAATAAAATATTGGACAAATAATATAATAGGTACATTTTTTTTTCATATTGCCAACTTATTGAATGCTACATCATTTGCATTGCAAATTAATTGGATGACAATATGCTGACATTGTTGCTGCAGAGGGGATAATAGCTTTCTCATTGAGGTCAAGGCGATTTAACAAGGTCACACTTTTTAGTAAGTTCCTTGTGCAATATACATATCAATGAGTTCTAGAAATTAGATTATTCATAATTGGTACACCTTTCCACAACAATTATATTTCTATACAATATCTAAATTGAGATAATGAAGAGTAAATTGAACCACTGCTTATATTTCAATATCTGGGGCTTCAGTTAACCACCCACGTTGAAAAGATAGCTTCTAAGGCGTACAAGATGTTAGGATTTATTTTTCGTCAAGCTAAGGATTTTGAAGATCCTAGTACCTTGGTCCTTCTGTATAACTCATATGTAAGGTCATGTCTGGAATATGCATCTACTGTTTGGAGTCCTTTTTATTTAGTGCATATCAATACTATTGAAAAAATTCAAAATAAATTCATAAAACGGTTAAAATATAAATTTCCAAACTTTAACACTTCTAGAATATTATCACTTGAATCGCGTAGAGAACAAAGAGATATAATATTCTTATATAAGCTACTGAGTAATTTAATTGAGTCGGAGTGTCTTATTAATAAAATACGTTTTAGGTGTCCAAATTTTAGAACTCGCTCAAATCACTTATTCGCCATCCCTACTTGTCGCACTAAGTATATGAAAAATACATTTTTAATACGAGCGTGTGCAACTTATAATAAGAAATACTCACACATTGACCTATTTAACATAAATTCAAATCAGTTTATGTCTGCAATCAAGAATCAATGGAATCCGTAGTAAACTTGTTAACTTTATTTTTAATATCATTGTAATTTGATTTTGTAATTTTTCATTATTTTTGCTTTCTTAATGTGTCACTCTGTCACCCCTGAGCAAATGTTAATGTATTTAACTTTAAGTGGAAACTGTTTTGGCTTACTGTATTATCAAATATTTTTTAAGATATGTGAATTTATGTACGCTGTTTGTTTCTCAATAATAAAAAAAAAAAAAAAAAAAAAAAAAAAGCTGGTGACTTGTACTACAAGCAGTAATCTCTTTTTAACAATATGTATTAAAAAGAGATAGCAACATATACATACAGTCGTATAACTTAAACATATTTTGAAAGGCAAGTTCCGAGGTTTTTTCTGAGAATCTTTTCTTGCCAACCAGATTTGCTGCGATCCTCTACTTCTTTAAATTAGAAATAAACTCGCAAGATCAGAAGTGAGCACACTGACAAAACAATATTTTTTTGAATTAATTAAAAGTTTGGTTCTCACCAGTAAAGAGAAGATGTAAGAAGTTTAGAACCTGACCCAAATTTTATTTACATTGACCATGCAAAATGTTGTGCAGGCCAAATTTATGTAAAATTTGACTGATTAAGTTCTGCAATCCAAGAGTTAATCATTTCATTTGTATGGATATTATTCAAACACCTAGTCTTATATTATAATTTAAAAAAACAACAATTTGCTATTTGGTTTATCACATTTGGGTGAAGACAGATCTACCCCTACCTACATATATATTTAGTTCACTATAACAATTAAATTCTTAGGCCATGCACAATTGTAAAATTATGTAGAAAATGCACAATAACTGTGAATAACCTTAGCCCACAAAATGTAGGCCACCAGTGAAATGAATACACACATGTCATGTAGGCAAACTTCCCGAGCCTCGCCGTCACCGGCGGGCGACGGCGCGGTGTCAAGCACGAGCTCCATGCTGACCTACCTAGCATCAGCTGACTACAAACAAGAACAAAACATTTAAAAACAATGAATTTGATCGATTATGGTATTCCAACTAAAGCATTTAATAATTTGCCGATATATAACCGATGCGACCTAGACATAAATGAGTTAGAATGGAACTACCCACCACACTTGACCTGTTTGCATAAGTTTGGAATAAATTGAATTCTACAGTGCGGAGGTAAATCGCGTTTAGTACAAAGAATAGCGGCGGATACAATACGAGGAAGACCCGCGGCCAATCACGGGAGCCGCCGCAGTCGACGCCTGCCTTGGCGAAATCACTTCCTCCCTACGCTACTCGGACGAGGTTAGAATGCACACAGCGCCAGCTCGCGTCATACCTTCTACCGCTCCTTACCAGGATTCGCGACCTTAGCTTTGTTCACGAGATGCTTTCAGATTCTAGAATAATAATACGGAACTTGTGAAATGGCACACAAAGGTGACGCATCGACACGATCCGATCGAATGATCACGGTGAATTCTCAGATTCCGATTCACATCTTCGGCACCTCTTGAACACACAATGTTTCTTGATTCTTAAGGCCACTAAATACACAACAACATATGAAATTCACAAACTTACGAGGCGATGAAAGTCAATTGTAGAAAGCACACGCACCGCAACGCGACAAGCGAGTTCTGTTGCACGCACACTACTGAATGAAAGATTTGACACCCACACAGAGACAAAAGCTTGACTTTGTCTAAAAATGTATCAACCCACGAACTTATAACCAAAAACTCAAACTGACAGTTACAAAATCACAAAGTTAATAAATTTATATATATAGTGTTAATTATAGTCTTTAAAAGAGCACTTAAATTTAAATTGTCTTTCTTTTGTGTAATTAATAAGCACAGAGTATCCGGTAAAAGCGTCCTCTACTGACTGGCAGGTGACAACAGTTGTTGTTTTAAATCAAGTGAGGCCATAGCACGTAGACATTATGCCACAATGCGTTCAGAAATTACTTTTCAAGCTTTTGAGTCGCTTACATTCTAATAAATACCAGAATAAATGCATTTTGGCAAAAAAAAAAATACAACTACAATATTTCCAAGTGGTAGCACACCATAAGGCAGCAATATTTATACAAGAATTGGATCATGTTATCAATCTCAATATGAATAGCTCCTCATTTACTTCAATCCCTTTCTACCAGAGTGTTCAAAAAGGTAATATTTTACGGATACGGGTATGTATGTGTGTATGTATGAATAGTAAACTGCAGTAGGAGGAGATTTAAATATTAAAAATAAACTTAAACTTTAAATTTATTTTAGTGATGGCTAGACAATTTAAATTTTCACAGATGTATTTAAGGGGTAAAAACAGAATAAAATAAATATTTAAGTGGGGCTCCCATACAGTAAACGTGTTTTTTTTTTGCTGATTTTTGCTCTATATTAATAACGACAACAGGTAGACGCTTGAAATATTTACAGAATATTTAGTTGTATACTAGTTTTCACCCACGACTTCGTACGCGTATAAATCAGTTACCGAGGGAATAGCGATATAAAAGGTACCCTATGTGTTAATCCAAGGTATAAGCTGTTTGTATTCCAAATTTCACCAAAATCTGTTCTGTACTTTTTGCGTGAAAGAGTAACAAACATCCATACTTACAACCTTTCGGGTTTATAATATTAGTAGGATTTACTTTAAGAAGAAATAATTTTATATAAATAAAATTACTTATTTAATTTATGTACATAACAACCACCGTGTTTTTTTCTCGATCTTAATACAGACACGGGATAGGCTAAACTAAAAAAAAGGTTGTGTATAGTGTCTAATGTTGTATAATGGTACGGGACACTTCGTGCGCGAGTCCGACTCGCATTTGGCCGGTTTTTATCACAGGGGGACTTCCACGCGGACAACAGTTAAAATAAAATAAATAAACAAATCACGGGACAATCTCACACAAATTGACCTAGTCCCAAACTAAGCTCTAGGCTTGTACTAGACAATGATAAACTTACTTATATAGAGAAATATATACTTAAATACATAGAAAACATCCAAGACCCAGGTACAAATACTCGTGCTCATCACACAAATATCGGCCCTTACCGGGATTTGAACCCAGGACCCCTAGCTTCGAAGACAGGGTCACTCCCAACCAGGCTAGCGTGTCGTCAGTTAGTGCTTAAACTGTAATTTAATCTTTGATCCTCAAATCCTGATGCTGTAGAAATATTTTGTTTTGTTCGATTGGGTATACTTTCTTATTGGTTCCATTTCGAGCACGTCAAAATCTGATGATGGGATCTTGAAGAAATCCAGGGAACTCTTCAAAAATTATAAGAATAAATATACGTGGACGATATAACAGTTTTTAAAGGAATACTTGTTTGGAGTTTGCTTGATTTTAAGGGGAAGGTCGTTCCAAAGTCGTGCTGCTTGAAGGGCGAAAGACGTGGACGGACATAAAGCCAGTTCGATGAAGAGGTATAGAGAGTGTGAGATTGTCAGTGGATCGTAGCTGATGATTGTGAGTGGAACCCAGAAATTTTAAAAGATGTTTTATGTACTCGGTGGATTGTGGATCGTGCAGAATATTATAAAGGAAAAAAGAAATCTTATTTTGCGACGTTTGCGATTTTGAACTAAAAGGCGAATTCAATTGGACCGGCCTATTATTACCTATCATTTTGTAGGAAGAGACAGTACAATAGGGAGATCTCTCTCCAGGCGGGTGTTATTCCTGGGGACCGAAGTCTGTTTGGATGAAGTTGGAAGTTGTATACAAGTCAACCGACTGAAGAAACTTCGTTAGCGCGATGTAGCGTACTGTCAGATTTTAGTTGCGCTGTCTGACGCTGGTGGCGCTGGCGAGTTTTTTGTTACAAGTTGTCACTAGATGTCGCTAGGTCGCCACGCCAGCCCCCCAGGTGTGGCGAACACCAGCCCCCCTTTGAGACCGGAGGTTGATGGTGATGACGTGCAGTCTGTGCGTTGAAAATGCCGCTTGCAAGTGCCAGTAGTGGATGTCTCCAGTAGAGCTCAGAGCCACGTTGGCGACCGTAGCAGGAGAAGAGGCACTGGAGTGGAGTACACAGTGACTCGTGTACCTGCTCCGTGAAGTACTCGTAGTAGGACGCAGTGAGTCGCGTTGTTGAATGAGAGTATTGTGCACACTGTAGACACCAGGCATGGAGATATATCAGAATGCTAGTGGTGCACAGTGCGAGTTGTCTGGCTTGCTGTGAGACTGCGTCATAGTGCTTGAAGGTCGTCAGGTTGCGTAAATGTCAATTGTCGTGGGTCACCAATGTAGGAAGAGAGGACAATAGAGAGATCTCTCTCCAGGCGGGTGTTATCCCTGGGGACCGAAGTTCATTTGGATGAAGTTGGAAGTAGTATATAAGTCAACCGACTCATGCTATGGCAACTTAATACATAAGTGGTGGTTTGCCACCCCGTCCGCCTCAACCTCTCCTTCGACCCCGCTTAAGTGGGGCTGGTGGCGCCATCTACCCTACTATGCGATTAATATTTTAGTATTGCATGGACTTGCGTAAAACTTGGTTACCTATCACAACTTCGAAAAATGTTTGACCGAATTTTGGTTCGACAAATACTTTTCGTCAATTATGGTTTGGGTTTTTTTACGTTTGGCCGAATGATCATTTCGAATAGTTTTATTTATTCATTACTTGTTTTGGTTTTTTAACGATTTGACAAATTATCTATACCTCATTACTGGTTTCGGCGTATCAACAGTTGTCCAATGTAATGCTTTGTCTATTTGTCTTTTTCCTATTTCTGATTTTACCTTAGTATCCTTTGCCCAATATTACGGCTCGATCTTTGCATTGTCTGGATAAATTATACTTAAGCAAGTTTTTCGGGGCAGAAAAAAAATAACCTCGAAAGCCAAGGCGGGAGCAAAGCTCCCGCCTTGGCCTTCTAACCTAACCTATCTGAGTCGGTTCTGCCCTGACTCGTCTTGCTCGTTGCATTTTGTAGATAGTTGAAACTAATTACAAGCAAGATTTTTTGGCCGAAATGAATATTTGACGTAACGTAGCAAAATCTATATGTAACATTGATGAAGTGAAAAATGGGTTAAGAAACAAAATACAAAACGATCCACAGGCTAGTTGTAGCATTGGTGTAATGAAAAATGGGCTTTGAAATAAAATACGTAACAATACATAGGGTACGTGACTACAAGGAGAAAAGTTGCTTGGACTAACGAACCATTTACTTAAAGTCAAATGGTGAAATAAAAAAATGACGAATCGTGCCATCGGAGAAACGATAAAAAACGAAATGTTTTCGGTCAAATGAAATTCGGTCAAAAACTTTTCGAGGTTGCGATAGGTTACCGTAAAACTTTAGTGTTTCTGATGAATTAAAAAAAACACTCTTTAGGAACCATTAAATACTGAATAAAAAGCAAAAAAGGAATTTTATTTACTATTGTTATTTATAAAAAATAGGGGAGGGGGGCAGCTATCACTGGAGGCACCTTAGAACAAATGCGTTCAAAGACGTATTTTTAGTGCGATTATGCCGATTCTGGTCCTAATATTTTTTTTGGGCGTGCAACACTGACCCTCACAACTGTCACATGACATGACAGACAGAACATGAACGAACCTGTAGCGCATTAGCATATTTCGATTTCGATGTGATCCGTTACCGGTTACTTACACTAAATCAACCTTACTACGGTTTTCAGCGGTTCCAGGAGACTGGGGGCTACATCAGAAGACGTGGGGCTGGTCGGCGACGCTGCACATCCGAAAGAGATGATCGCTTCATCGTGACATCATCTCTACGCAATCGCTTCGCTAGTGCTGTTAAGGTGCAACAACGCCTCAGAGAAGCTCGGACAAGATCAGTTATCATCTCTACGGTTAGAAGAAGACTGCGGGAAAAGGATATCGTGGCTCACAGGGCTGCTACAGGCCCAATGTTGACCGCACAGCATCGCAGAGATCGCTTGCAATTTGCCCGCGACCACGTCGATTGGACGTTTGAGCAATGGAGGCAGGTTCTCTTTACCGATGAGACGAGAGTCTGTCTTTATTGCAACGACAGGCGGGCCAGAGTCTACAGAAGGTCGGGCGAACGATTTGCTCAAGCCTGTATTGAAGAGACAGTGGGCTACGGAGGTGGCTCTTGCATGTTCTGGGGGGGGCATGTCTATAGACGGCAAAACCGACCTTGTCTGCGTCTCCAGGACTGGAGGCACTCGCGGCCAAGGGTCCCTGAATGCTCGCCGATACATTGCCGAGATCCTGGAAGAGCATGTGATGCCATATGCGGGTTACGTCGGCTCTGGGTTCACATTAATGCACGACAACGCTCGCTCCCACACTGCATTAATTGTTCAGGATTATCTGGAGGAGGTCGGGATTCCCGTTTTGCCGTGGCCAGCCAGGAGTCCTGACTTAAACCCGATTGAACACCTTTGGGACGAGCTGAAGCGACGGGTTCGGTCACGAGATGCAGCCCCTACCACCCTGCAAGATCTTCAGGACGCAGTCATCGAAGAATGGGGCAACATTCCACAAGAGGACATCGTAAAGTTGGTGCGATCAATGAAAGACCGTTTAGAGGTAGTGATAAGGGCAACGGGGGTAACACTAGGTTTTAAGTTAATTTTTGGCACTTTTTGTAAAATTTTGTTATCCATTTATTGTTGTAAATTTAAACTTGAATAAACATTTTTCAACTGTTCGCAAAGTCATTTCCTTTAATTTTTGACCCCAAGGAAAAATCCTTTTTTTTTTTAATTTTCCTAAAAAAACACTTTATTACCTTTCAAATGATACCTAACAATCATATTGTTGTCCTTGATCAAATAGGGTTTAAAGTCGGTTGTAATTATTTTCCGAGGAGGGGCGATATTTTTAACGCCGATTGTAGAATAGATATCCTCTTGAGTTTTGTCAGCTGTTACAAATTTAAACTTATAACAACACATCAAGTTATACACGACAAGTTTTCTAAATGTCTTTTCAGATAAAATAAAACAATTAATATTACCTGTCATGGTCTCAACATAACGCATCTTCAGAACAATAGTGACCTAAGTAATTCAGAAATTTTAAATGTAGAATTTGGTCTCTATGGTAATAAACTTATGACTGGAAGTTTAAAGGCTGAAATTTTGAATTGGGTTACTATTGTTCTGAAGCTGCGAATGACGAAATAGGTGTGATCACTGGCGTAAAACAAGGGACTGTAAAACCGGTTTTATTTAATACCTGTATTTATATTGTCAAATTATTACCGCTAAAAAATAATACCTATATTCGAATTAGAGGTATTGTTGTCATTCCGCTTTTGTTTTTATCGCTATTTATTCACTATTAACAGTATTTATCTACATCCATGGTATAACTTCCCTATAATATGTTCAGAAACGATAAGCAAATGACATACATTACTAAACATGTATCTGTGGTTGCATCATAATGTTTATATTAAAGTGCAGGTAGCCGAAACTTTAATCACGTTCAAATTTCGAACATCTTCTTAGAACAATCCAGCAAACCTGCAGCACCCGCGCGCCCGCCCCCCACCTGCACCGCACCGCACTCATTTGTTTCGAACTCTCGAATAGTGCGTAGACCAGAAAATAAAGTTACTTGAAAATGTTTGCCGGATTGTACATATTGTAGAAAATTTACGATATGTATGTAGATAAAGTTATGTATGCGACTGTACGCATAATTAGGCATTAAAACACTCGTGTGATCTTATTATGAAACTCGCCTTCGGCTCGTTTCATAAAACCACACTCGTGCTTTAATGCCTCTCATTATGCACCAGCCACATAAATAACTATTAAATACCTGTATTCAATACCGCTATTCATTGTACCTGATAAGTGAGATGTCAATTAGACTTTAATGAACTGCAATTTCAGACTTGTCTAAGGCGAGTCTAAGTTTTTTGTAAGAGCACCGAAAACATTTACATATACAAATAAACGAGAACATTGACACTGACAGGTATTACTGGTTATGGTTTTAAGGGGTAAAGTATCAAAAAGGGGTATTGTTGTCAATTGGCTAAACCGATAATAAACTTGAATACCGGTATTCATTATACCGCTAATCAGAGCTTTAGCGGTATAAATAGTGAAAGTCAATTATAACCGGTAATACCTCATTTAAAACCGGTAGTCAGAATACCGGTAACGATCCCTGCTTAAAACAATCTATATTGTGATTCATTTACTCGTAGTTACCAGGCGTGTCGCAAAACATAGAATTTTTCAAAATAATGGAGGAAATCATTAGAGAGCATTCAGAACTCCTCTACAAGGTGACAAGGTAAAATGCACCCTTTTGCGATGTTTATATAGTTTGCTAGACATTTAATATGAACAAACACTTGAAGTCCAAAAAGCACATCACAGAATCATTTGCTACCTCACCTTTAAATAAATAAAAATATAAATAAATATCAGGGGACAATCTCACACAAATTGACCTAGTCCCAAACTAAGCTCTAGGCTTGTACTATGGGTACTAGACAACGATAAACATACTTATATAGAGAAATACATACTTAAATACATAGAAAACATTCAAAACTCAGGAACAAATATTCGCGCTCATCACACAAATATCTGCCCTTACCGGGATTTGAACCCAGGACCGCTGGTTTCGGAGGCAGGGTCACTCCCAACTAGGCCAACGTGTCGTGTTTATTTAGTTTTAAATTTACCATTTAGATCAGAAACTCATTAAAATAAAGTCATACTTAAATTGTCACATCACTAGTGTGTTAGAAACTGTCAAGTGCTACCTAAATGCCACGAGTTAGCGATGTGTACTTATAACCTTACAAAAATCGATACTGTAATAACCAGACATAGAAATTTTTGTGGCAAAAACGTCAATTGACTAGGGACTTCCTTCCGATATTAAATTTATCGATAACTGTTTCAAATATTTTTTATAAAGTATCATAGTAGATAGTTAACGTTCACCAGATTAAATAGAATTTAACTAAAATGCTGATCACTAACCATGGATGCAATTCAATCGATTTCCATACAAAATAAACTTAAACCAAGAGTGCCTTGAAACAAAGGCATATTTAGGTAAATTCGTGCCACAAAAACTTCTATCTGTGGTAATAACATTACAGTACAGTTTTTACCTACTACCACAGACAAGACAGTTTTCATTAAAATTGGTTGTTATAATGCTGGTCATTTTCTACGGTTTCTGAACGCATTTCAGAGCACTAATCATATAAAAGTTATATATTTCTTTTTGGAGACGGCTTTTAGTTTTATAAATCAATTTTTTTTCTCCTACAAAGTTAAGGGTAAAAGTGCACTTCAGCTAACTTTGAGCGTTAGATAATATTGCTGCTGATGTTTGCAGACATCTGTACATTTTTCTCTAGCGTCTGTGATTGGCGATTGACTTAACCGTTATTTTCGCGACCCAGCGAGGCGCTAGCTAGCCTTACTGACCCATCCCAAATTTACCAAACTGTACACTATTCCTACTTGTTGTGTACAGTTAGACTTAAAAGTCCAAAGTCAATCTGATATTCTAAAGCAATAAGGAGTGTCTTCTAAGTTACAAATGACTTGGCATCTCTAAGGAGATTAGCAACTTCAAGCAGTTATAAAAACGTTATAATTTTTAGTCTTTTGAAACAGAATTAAAGATCCGGATTTTCAAGGATCGGCCGAACCGAAGTCAGAACACGCTGACACGACGCTTACGCAGTGACGTCACGCTTTTAGCGCGTCTTTCTTTCCCTTAAAAACGTGGTTCTGGTTTGGGTAAACACTAGCATGGAAAGGGACAGTAAGTGAGACAGAAATGCAAACCCGATAGAAGATTTTGACGCTATAAATAAATAACTTTAGGCGATTTTGACGCACATCTTCAGCGTAATTTAACCTTCCAACTATCCTTTGAATATTGTTGAATGTTTACATCCTTTATCGGTTGTTTGGTTGGATGGGAGGGGTAGGCGTACACAATAATAAAATAACTATAAAGTACAAAAATAAGTGTATTTTATTACACAATACTTAACATAATTTAATTTTAATACAATGTTAGTGAGCAGAACCGTGTTAGACACAGAACGCGGTGCATTCAGAATGCGTCGTCCCTAACGTATTAGTCGTTAGTTAATTAATTAGTAGGTATACATATTGGAATAGCAATGGACGGTGGCGCGCGCGCCGGCCAGTGAGCGGCGAGGCTGCGCGCGCGCAGGCAGCTGCCACTTACACGATACACTTTAAGTACAAATTTGAGATGCCTTCGGTTTCCGTTTAACAAAATACATAACATCGTAAAAGTCAACGTTTAAAACACTACTCCGCTAAGACTCTCTCGACTCCGTCGAGACAACCACTATCTAACTATATACAAACATTAAATAATTGGTCCATTTGTTTCCACGTACGTCTATATAAAGTATTTGAATACAAAAGTTAACGCTATACAGAGGTGAGCTTACATCGAGGAGTACACAAGTTAGTGCGGCGCCTCACATGCCCGACTCCGCGATGCCCTCGTCGTCTGAAACACGAACAACAAGCACGTTAGCACACGAACAGTTCCGCGGCGCCGCAGGCACTCGCACACCAAGCACATGCTCTGGCGCTCGGACATCGAACAATAACACATTTCAAATAAAACGAGCAACAAGTGCAAGACCATGTTAGTGAGCCACAATTTCACACGCGCAGCCATTCGGTGCATTCCTGTATACCTTCATTAGATGGCGATACAAGGAACACGCACACTCGAGTTAAGGGTGAGCGGGAGGAGACTGTTACTATTGGGGCGAAAATAGTACGAGAGGAGTAAGAAGCATGGTCCGGGAGAGGGGAGAGGGGAGGGGGCGAGGGGCGTACTCCTCCGAGCTCGCTGCGCGCGCGCCGCTCAGCCGCCGCCACCTGCGCCGGGAGCTCCGTCAGACACCGCCACCATACAATATTATTGGATATCGATAAACTGTATATAAGCGAATATAGTGGCTACATCTTCAACTTTCTGTATAGCTTGGCAACAAGAGTTGGAAATCATTGCAATTGGCATCATTATCCAATTTTACCCAGCAAACTGCTGCGTTATGTGGTGATTGTCACTCCTGTAGTCCCGTCCGTCAACACAATAAACTCTATTTGCCAAGCTACATATAAAGTCGAAAGTGAATATCGAGAATAAAGTTCCTTTTTTCAATTGTGGCAACAATATCTTAGTTCGGGTTACGTCTTCGGTCAGACAGCGAGCATTGTTCATTGCACTTCGGTTAGTTCAGGTTAAACCAACGCGCCATCAACACTTGCCGTCTGAACGTAGTTTATAGTTTGCTTGAGTAAGTCATTCACTAAACGCAAAAACCACGAGTCTCAGTATGCTGACGAATCCAGACATGCCGCGGGTAAATAAATATAAAATAAAAAATAAAATAATAAAAATATCGATAAAGATTTTTAAAATAATCTGTGGGACGAGTGATTTCCATCTTCCAACCTAGCCATCCCATCCAGGTTGGATATTGGGAAATCACAGTGCCATCTCCCAACCTGCCTCAGGTTGGATAGTGGGAGCAAAATGTATTATTTATTTTTCTTCCATCTTCCAACCTGTATCGAATAGGGTACCTATAGTCACAAGTAATTGTATATAGTCAAGTAGTTGGTATGTCTATATTTATGTAGGTTTGTACATTTGTCTATATCTAGATTTGTCCGGCGACAGCATGTACCGTAAGCTTGTTTTTTATATATGTATTATCTCCTAGCACAATCAAAAACCTAAGTACCCAATTGTCCCGCAAATCGGCTCATAAAGGGATATCATACCTCTTCATATTTACCTGCATTATAATAAATAGCTGGTCAACTCAAGTTTTTGCCTTGAATAATTACATTGAAAATGTTTTCTCCTACTGATGAACTCGGACCGAATGGCACGGTGCCTTGTAGTAAAATTATTTATTTGAAAAGAGGCAAAGGCGAAGTGCTCTTTTAAGACGAAGTGCTGGTTTAAGACGAAGGGCTTTCAATACCATCATCAAAAAGTATACAAAAACAAGGCAAGATATTGAACATGTACTAGACGTAAGAAAAATAAATGCGTAGGAAGCGTTACCATTGTAGTAGAGAGGACAGATAGAACTGTCTCCAGGCGGGTGTTATGCCTGGGGACCGAAGTCCATTTGGATGAAGTTGGAAGTTGTATATAAGTCAACCGACTGAAGAAACTTCGTTAGCGCGATGTAGCGCACTGTCAGATTTAGTTGAGCTGTCTGACGCTGGCGGCGCTGGCGAGTTGTTTTATTACAAGTTGTCACTAGATGTCGCTAGGTCACCACACCATAAAACAACAGACCGACATCATGAAAATAGTTTGTTTATACCTTACCTTATTACCTATTTGTAATTGACGCGTATAAAGCCGCGGTTACCATTAGTATTCATATTGTTGTATGATATTTCGCAGGCCATACAATAATATTTACCACTTCTTCTTGAGGAAAGAACATTGTTGATCGCCAGAAAACAAGTAAAATTCTAAAAATAAGATAACATATTGTTAACGTGTTATAAATTTGTTTATTTTATTAATGTGACGTATGTAACGAGTGACAACGCTTATGTTTTTTTTGTGTAGAACTGATGTATAAGTTTAATATCAATATGTATCTTATTTTAAAAAATGTGTGGCGCATCACTACAAGTTGCGCACATCACTACTTCATAACCAGTCCCGGACGCCGCGGGGGCGCGGCGCGGGGACGCGGGCGGCTGCGCTGCGGCACCGGCATTCATTCGACTCGGCGCCTCCGCAGAACGCTTCCGAGCAGCGCCCGCGCCGGACCTGTGTCGCTTTTGCACCCACAGAACTATATCGAGATAGAAGGAAAGAGTTCGTCGATTTATATGAGAACCGAGCGTGTAACATTTTGCGTAGGCACTTTGACGTCACGCGAGTCTTTTAGTGATGTGTACAACATACACAAAATCGTTTCTAATCTGTGGTGTCATCGGTCGCAAGTCGCAACGGAAGAGCGTCAGCGAGCCAACAGACTTCGACGGAAGAGGACGCGCGCGCTGGTCTTACGACGCGCCCGCTCGCCATTTTACCGTGTACCGAGTAGGTAAGTTCATAATGAATATGTATATTTTAAAAGAATATCTATTCGTTTTAGCGCGTATTTCATGTAATATAAAATAAAATAATAATAGCTGTGTACTTTGTTGGTGTGTCTAATAAATAAATAAATATGGAGTAGGTATTCTGTCTTAACCATCGTTACATCGAAACTAAGTAGGTAGTTATAACATTTAATAGAATCGAATTGGGAATCGATTTTGACACTTGACAGAAGAATGAGAATAAAAATGTATGTGAATATTTAAGCTATACTTCATTTAATTTAGAATTAGAAACCACAATAACATTATATTGCGTTACACTCATTGTGACGTATAAATGTAGGTACCTTTTCGTTATTTGACATTATCACTACATCTATAGTCGGATAAGCTGTACTGATTATTCGCCGGTACTTTGATTGGCCAGTAAAGGTATCTTTGTGAAAATGTATAGAACAAATCCGGCTGTATTTTGTAGGAAACCAGTTTTTTCGACCCGTTGCTTCTATCTATCTATTTTTTATAATAGGATCTTTTGGAAAATTGAAACAAAATTGAAAACTATACTTAATTTATCCTTTTGGCAAAAATATTTCATTTTGACTACTACTTCATCTCACGGCTACATAATAGTAAAAAAAAACATTTTTGGGACAAGTTTTTGTTGCCGACTGTACTTTTTTTTGCAAAATCTTTATCTGCTTATCGAGACAAAACTATTGAGTCCTAACACGGTGGGTCTACGTTAAGAATAGCGGAGATCCTGTCGCCACCTTCCGACTCCATCATCAGATCAGGTCTTAGATACCATAATATTGCATTGTCATTGAGTTTACATATATGGTCCAAATTTCAGCCCATTCCGTTAACGGGAAGTGGGTCAAATTTAATTTGCAAGATTTGACCCATACATACATACCTACATACTTACATACGCATATACATACATTGCAAGTAAAATAAACGCTTGTAAAAATAATTAGAATTTTTTCTGTTTTCCAAATTGAATCGATTTAATCGACTAAGAAATCGGCATTGAAAATCGCCGGGTACAACACTATATCTTACTTTTGACAGAAAAATGAGAAATCAACCTTGAACGCGTCTCGACAAGTGCTCGACAGTTTGGATTGGTTTATTTTCTTTGCTGGTTTTCAATGCATGCCAAGTCTGGCGCGTCAAATTAAAGCCGCAATGGAAAAGTAGCAGAAGACACGGACTCGCCCGTTACTGTTTATATGAAATTAATACTATGCAACAAAATAAATTGTTTTTTAAATAATAACGGATATTTTAGGGAAAAGAGTACTTACCTATGAAAAGAAATATCTTGATTCACAGCTCCTACTTTTTTGGTGGTGTTTAAACAGTTCGTTATCGAGCAACAGGGCATTTTGTTTTTAAATTCGAACGTCGCACACGGAAAGCGGTCGAGAGCGGACTGAGCATCGCGCCGAGCAATGCAGTCCTTATAACCTCTTTTCGGCACGCGAGGTACATACACTCTTTCCTTCTATCTCGATATAGTTCTGTGTTTGCACCCGCTCCCGCCTTACGCACTGCCTATCGAGCTTAATAATACATACTTATCTTTCTTTGCTATATATCAAATACCTTCGGCTTGCGAGTATCCAAATGTAAACCTAACGTCCAATATACGCTTATATATACTTATATGTGGAGTTTGAGGTTTATTACCGATCAGATAGCCCACAAATGTAACGGAACATTTTAAAGGACTAAATATTATATGTATGTAAGCACTTTTTTGTTGTATTTATTTGTTACTGTACATAAGTACAGGTTGGAAGATGGGAAGAAAAATAATAATACATATTGTTCCCACAATTCAACCCGAGGCAGGTTGGAAGATGGCACTGTGATTTTCTAATATCCAACCTGGGCGGGATTGCTAGGTTGGAAGATGGGAATCACTCTGTGGGACGGGATAGTCTCGATCGCAAGATACGGGGGGGTATGGAGGCTAGTCCGACTCACCCTCGAAGGCCTGGTTGTGGTTGTGGTTGTGGTTGTGGTTGTGGTGCGGCGGCGCCAGGTCGGCGCCCTCGAGCGCGGCCACGACGCACTGGTGGATGCAGATGTACTGCTGCTCGGTCTGCACCATCCACACGCGCTCGCGGCGCATGGCGTGCACCATGCCGAAGATGTCGAGCGCGTCGCGGTGCGCGGCCAGCTGCTGCAGCGCGCGGTCCAGCGTGATGAAGGTGCCGGAGCGGCCCACGCCGGCGCTGCAGTGCACGACGACGGGCCGCGCGTCGGGCGGGCAGCGCTCGCGGAACGCGCGCACGAACCGCGCCAGCGTCGTGGGCGGGTCGGGCACGCCGAAGTCGGGCCACGTCGTGAAGTGGAAGTGCTTCACGACGCGCTGCTCCGCGCCGCGCGACGCCAGCAGCTCCGTCACGGTCCAGTCGGGGAAGCGCGACTCGTTCAGCGCCGTCACGGCGATGTCCCCGTAGTACACGGGCCGCGTGTCGTACGGCCAGTAGCGGTCGCACTTCTCGCGGCCCTTCTCCACGCAGCGCGTGAGCATCACGATGGCGCGCGACCCCGACTCCCACACCATGCGCCAGAAGTCGTCGCGCGTGCTGTGCAGCGGACCCTGACAACATTTCAACACCTACTATTGGCTAATCATTCTAATGTAATGTACACAATACTAGTTTATCTACGCACATGTCACTAGTGATCTAAAATGCGTTTTGAAACCGTAGGAAACGACCAGCATTATTACAACCAATTTTTTAGATAAAATCTGTACTGTAATGACCTAGAACCTTATTTTTTTTCAATAAGGAAGGTCTTAGTGCACAAGTTGACAACACGTTGGCCTAAATAGTAGTGACCCTGCCTACAAAGCTAGTAGTCCCTATATTTGTGTGATGAGCACGAGTT
>OX438768.1:22281446-22320336 GCA_949316455.1 Acleris holmiana | reverse complement strand
ACGATAGGTAAAACAACTTTTGCATATAGCGTTACTTATATAACGCAGGGCACTTGGAAAATATTTTTGAAAATGTATGCTATAAGGCGTGATGTTATGTATGTATGTACGCCAAGAAGTCGAATGTTACCAATAGCAAAACTTATCGCGCACACGGCTAGTTTACAAATAAAACAAAGCACAGGATAATCAAATGAACAAACAGAATATTAGAATTGACACCTACTTACAACAGCGGCGACCGCGACACATATAAACAAACACGCATGTGAGATGAACCTTGTTCTGCGAAGTTATTGGCACATGGTATTCAGTGGATGAGCGCGTGTAGACCGGCGGAGGACGCCGAGGGCGAGGAGGCCGAGTCGGCGGCGCTGCGCGGCGGCCGGCGCCGGCCGCGGCTCTCGGCGCTATCGCCGGCAGATAGCGGCTATCTCGCGATACCGGCCGACCATACCTACATCCCTAACGAGGTGCTACGATTAACGGATCTATTACTGTTTTACACTCTTTAGGGGTTTAGAACATATCTAATAGGGACACAAAATCAACTTACAAGTACATGTTCTTAAGAAAAATGGTAAATTTCACATGCTGTCATGATATTTTAAGACACTAATCACGGAAATTATAAAACCTGTTTATTCTCTTACCTTTAGGTAGGTCGCAGGGTAGCTGCCGCGACGAGCAATTAAAGACAAACAAAAATACGTGTGATATTTAACTAGTCGGTGTTTCTAGTATGTTGCAAAGATGTGTCGCTTGAAAAAACAAAATAAAATAGAAAATAAAACGAGTTCCACAACTTTATTAATAGAAGCGATATAAACATACAGTGGTGGACATACAATTAGAAACAGTACATAAAACTTAGGTAAACATCGAATGAACTATGGTTATGAGTAAAAAATATATTGATTAAATCACTATTAACTATGCCGGAATATAGCCAATGAGTTAAAAAACTCATAAAATATTATTAAAAAATAAATCTGTTCTATCTTTAATTATTAAAAGAGTTTAAATATCATGATAGTTGAATTTCTATTACTGGCCGCTTGGACAACTAATTAGAAACAGGACCCATGGTTCGTTCCACTTTTGTTTTTTTTTTAAAAACCTCTTTTTACGCTTTTCTTGTAGTTTCGGCGGCAATTAAACGTCAATTTGGAATAACGTGAATAATAAGTATTGTTAAAAATGGGTAAAAATAAGAGTTGTGACGAGTCAACTAGGCAATTAATCGTTAAATTACATTTAGATCGAAAGTGGACTTATAGAAGAATTGCTAAACATCTAGAATGTTCTGTGAAGAAAGTTTTCAACGCTATTGCTCATTATAAAACAAACGGAACTACTAAAAGTGTTGTTATAAAATCTCGTCCAAACGTCTCCCCGGGAAGATTTGCAAATTACGTGTAGCTAAACAAGACTCGTTTAAAGGCTCCAACGAGATTAGAAATGAAGTTTTTTCACCTGATGACCCAAGGAACATTTCCTCGAAACTGGTACGCCGCAGATTAGTGGAAGCTAAATTGTTCTGGAGGGTTTCTCGAAAGGTACCGCTTCTTACCAAGCAACACCGAGAGAAGCGATTATTATTTGCAAAGAAATATCTTAACTGGACCGTACGAGAATGGAAAAAAGTGTTATTCTCGGATGAAACCAAAATAAATATGGTGAATTCTGACGGCAAACGCTACGTTAGACGTCCAGTAAACCATGCTTTTGATTATACCTAAATACACGAGGAGCAAGTCAAACACGGCGGTGGTGATATTAAAGTATGGGGATGTTTTTCTGGTTGCGGAGTTGGACCCGTCCGTAAGATTGAAGGTATAATGGGTCAATTTCAATACAAAAAAATCTTAGAAGAGACAATGATTCCCTACACCGACGACCATTTGCCTGTGACCTGGATCTTTCAGCACGATAACGACCCAAAACACACGGCCCGCAGTATTAAATCCTTTCTTAGTGAGCAACGTGTTACCATGTTAGACTGGCCTGCAAATAGTCCCGATTTAAATCCTATTGAAAATTTGTGGTACGTCATTAAAAAAAAAGTCTCCGTTAAACGTAATTCCAGTCAAAATGAACTTTACGAAGCCTTTGTTGAAGCATGGAACTCGATCCCACTCGGTAAATGTATGAGATTACTTGAATCAATGCCACGTCGTTGCAGAGCCGTCATTAATAACAAAGGCTATGCAACTAAATATTAATTTTTAAGAAATTTTGTAAACCAAACATTATTTTACATAAATAATTTGAAATTGTTGACGTTAACACGTGAATAACTTTGCTTTTTACCTCATTTCTTTAGTGTTTCTAATTACTTGTCCATGACGGATGGTACTGCGAATGTCGTTTAGTTGTTGGTACGTAACTAAATATCTAAATGGTAGTTGTAAACTTGGATAGTTATTTGTTTTTTTAATTAATTATAAGTTGTTGAACGTATTCTATGCATTTTGTTGTTTTATTTCCAAATACAAAAGTTTTACGGCAATGTGCCTTGTATAATGTGAAATACGTCGCAAGTGTTTCTAATTATATGTCCACCACTGTATATGTAAAATAAAAATATATATGCTTGGTGAGATCATGCACGTAGAAGCAGTAAAGCATAATAGGACCATACACACCAACAATATTTATTCTAGTATCTTAGGAAGTACCGCGAGTATCGGACGCATGTAAAGGTAGTGAAAAATAAATTGAACGACCAAATATAAAAACAATCCAATGTCTAACATGAATGAGTGTGCATGACCCTCCGAAGGTCGGTGTCCGCCGGGGGCCGCGCCGCGCGGTTAGTGGGAGGGTCCAGCTCGTTAGTCCGTGCTCCACGCGGCCGGTGCTGTGTTAGAGAAACCAGTTTTGTTGCCCGCGTATTGTAAAAAGGACGAGGTAGCACTTTTTTTTTAATCTTTTACATGTTTCAAAAAAGACCGGTATGGTCTGTAGTAAAATAACCACTTAATTTTTAATATGAAAATATGTACTCATATTCCCCAGTGACACAAGTATGTAGTTACCCTCCCGTCTCCTTTATAACACGCCGTCAATGAGTTGAAGCCACACTATTCTATCCAAATCCCAGATCGATAAGTTAGTGCTGTTGTTCACTTCGTTTTTTATCAGATCATAATAATGTACCTTTACTATGCACACATGTTTGCCTTAAACCAAGTCAAAATGGAGTACATTTGTGCCGAAAATTGAATATGTAGACCAATATTTCTTAGTACTTTCTAAATTATAACAAAACATGCATATTAGACCATTATTCATTGAATGTGATAAAAAACGAACTATAGTGTTAATCTTAGCTTATGAAGGCGTATTAATCTAGCGCCATGAATAAACAAGCCCGCACGAGCGGCGCGGAGTAGCTTCGTAGCGATAGATACACGGATTAGTAGCACCACACCACCCCTATTACTTTATAACAAGATTCAGTTTGAATGTAGAGGTGACAGCGTCCGAACAGACATGAACATAAAGGTTCCGTAAAATTTCGACATTAGGCAGATTCGTAAGAATGGGAGTACTACATCCAACCGCTTTTGGCGCTTAGTAATCAGCCCCCCCGCAACAAGACGGCAGCGGAGGAGCGTCGGGCACGCACCGGTGTAGACGACGGCGTAGGCGGTGTCGGTGAACTTGTCGGGCGCGGTGAAGGCGCGCAGCTTGACGTAGTAGGCCGCGCCGGGCCGCAGCGGGCCGTTGCAGTACGCGCGCCCGCCCGCCTCGCAGCGCTCCGAGCCGATCGTGAACTCCTCCACGCCGCCGCCGTGGAACGGGTAGTACGGCTCCGTCACCTGCACACAGCGCACCTCACCTCCTCACACCGACACATACATCTATCCCCGTCAACGATCACCACTTGTAACAATTATTGGAAATTATTGTCTTTTTATTATTTTAATTTATACTTGGAAGAATACCCTAATAAGAATCTAATTTGAAGCATGCCATGATTTAAAATAATTTATTTACAAAAATGATCTGTTTTCTAAGTCAACGCATCGATAAATGAGTCATAAGTACCCCAAAAAATCTGAACTTATAAATTTATAATTAGAATTATAAATAAGTTTGTTTATTATACTTTCCCAACCGTACCACTGAAATAATTTTAGTAAAATTACATAACTTTAAATGTTGAAAAATAAATGTTGTCGAGTGAATAGCGATAAAAGCTAGCGCGGACCTGGTAGGGCGGCCACACGGGCAGGCGCTGCACGTCGCGCCAGCCGGGCAGGCGCGGCAGCGAGTCGTTGCGCGGCTCCTGCGCCACCACCAGCGCGTACGCCGTCACGTTGCCGTTGGCCGAGCTGCGCACACACACACGCGCGCGTTAACCCCCAGACCCCGTCTCACGAACCTACAAGTTACAAATTACAAGCGGAACTCTCTAACTCCGCCCTCGCAGCGGATCGCGAAATAATGTTTTTAATGGTGCGATTCGCATAGCAGCGGGCGGACGCCAAGATCACCCCGCTAAACATCTTATTATGAAGCTTAGAGTACTCACCCTTCCATGTCTACACATTCTTGAGACATGTAAGTTTACACGAAGCAAAGTCAACGAAATGCCTAAGAATGCCGATCGCTTTAACTAACCCACCAGGCGACGCCAGCAAAATTGTATTAGTTTACTCCCCTGCTCGATAAAGGAAGTCAAGAGCGACCCAGAGCTTTATAAGGAAATTAAAAAACCTATTAATACTACGCTACACCGTCGACAAAATCATAAAAATAATAAAAATCTTAATTATTCAATTACATCTTTATTCATCTATACAAAATTAGTTTTATCAAACTATTAGTTCCTAAGTCACTTTATTAACCTCTGTAACACTCTTACTACCAATAAATAATTCAATTAAAAATTGCACTTTCTAAGAGTTCCGCTTGTCATTTGTAACTTCTAGCTTCGAGAAACGGGCCACAGGCCGGACAGATGGAAGAACTAGTGGCTCAAATATTTATATGTAGCTGTTCACATATTGGTATGATAAAGGCAAACGAGCACGTACGAGTAGGTTACTTACCTTGAAGCGGGCTTTGAAATGTAAGGACATTATGCAATTGTAATTTTACAAATGCGTTGCCAAACCTGGAGGATAAGAGCGAAGGCCTCGATGCTGGTTGTTATGAGAATACAGCTGCATGGCGACAGGTCGGCAAATAATACTAGGACAAGGATCCAAACGGAATCTGCATAAGGTTGGACGTGTCCTTCGTTCTAAAAAAAAAATACCACCCTATTTCGAATGGTAATATTATCACTGCTCTCCTATATTAATGAGGGATCGGCGTATAGGTATATGGACCCCAGTTCAGACAGTAAGTACGTTATAGTCGAGGCCCAGCATGGCGGGGTCATGTCGATCCGCACATTATAAACTCGTTTTAATCAAACAAAATTTGACAGAATCACCATGCAAATATGATAATCGAGTTTGACTATCTACGATTCTCTCGCAGAGTTTTAGACATTCACAATAGACAGCCGATCGTCAACTCGCAAACCCGTCAAACTTTTTTTGTTGCAAACCTCGGGGGAGGCCTGCGTCCGGCAGTCCACGGACCTCCGATTGAAGTAATAATGGTGATAGTGGGAAGCCTTGTAACTTGTAGCCATATTTACATGTCACAATGGAAAGTGGCCGCCCGGCGCCGGAGCGCGGACGGGCGGCGGTACCTGAAGTAGTCCTGGCGGAAGCGCACGGCGACGGTGGTGGGCGTGGCGCGCACGGCGGCGGGCAGCGCGTGCGGCGGCGGGCGCGGCGGGGCGGCGATGGCGAGGTGCTGCGCCCAGCGCGCGGCGGGCCCCGGCCCCGCGCCCGTGGCCGCCCACAGCCGGAACACGTACGTGCCGCCCGGCGCCAGCCCCGACACCACGCCAGCGCGCGCTGCAACACACCACGCCGCGTCACTCCCCGCGTCGTGACACCCACCCACACCCACGGGATCGCTACCTTCACACCCCCCAAAACAAACTGCCAAAGGTACGATCACCAGAGTAGACGCTTATTTTTCCAAAACTGTAAACGTTTCAGGATTTTTATAACACTAACCAAACCTAACTACCAGTTTAGGGCTCTGCACAATGGTCCTGAAATAAATCCTGATATATTTACAGTTTCGGAAAAACTTGCGTTTGCCCAAATGATGATGTTGGGAAATTAATCATTTGGGAAACGTTTTTGTGCGAAACGGCAGAGTACTCATAAATGATATTTATACAATTCTCACAAAAAAGGCTGACTTGCTTGATAGATTGGTTCGACAGAAACTGGTTTTGAAAATATTACAACTTTTTTTTGACCTAAAGCAGGGTCTTGGAACTGTGAAAGATATGCTTGCTAAGATCCGAGGCGCATCAGCGTCTCCGTTCACACCTGTTAAGAACGAGATAGCGGATATACACGCGGAAACTGACTTTGTTTTATACTAAGTATGTGATGTGAAAAAGATAAAGAAGTGTTAACAAGAATGCGTGAAATGTATTTTATTGAAATTCTATATCATAAATTTTAGCTATGATCGAAGATATGGCTTTAATCAGAGAGATTATGAAAACATGAACGCTCTATATTTTATTCATAATTTATACGATGAGCTGAATTTCGGTATCCTCCACCTATATACCATGGAGCTGATCTAATGATGGAGTCGGAAGGTGGCGACAGGATCTCAGCTATACTTAACGTAGACCCACCGAGTTTCAAATAAGGACAGTTGGCAACAAAAAGTCGTCACAAAAATGATATTTTTAAGGGAACTTATTTATAGTATGATTTCAAGTGTGCAGTGATGCCAGTGATGTGATGTGTGTGCTAGCGATCGTTTGATAAATGTGTTATATAGTCGCAATAGGTACCGTCTGGCGGGAAGGTGATGGTGGTGTTGTTGTCGGGCTGGCCCTGCGGCGCGTACTCGATGACGAAGTGGTCGAGCACGCCGTTGGCCTCGTCGGGCGGCAGCTCCCAGGCGAAGGCCAGCTCGCTGGGGCGCGCGTCCGTGGGGTGGAAGGCGCGCGGCGCGGGCGGCGGCGCCTGGCGCGTGCGCACCTCCAGCGACAGCCCCGCCGAGCGCGTCAGGATCGTGGCCGGCGTGCCCGAGCGCACCTGCGCACCAGCCACATACCTCCCGTACCGAACACCCAACAACTATCTGCACGCGACTCTCTCGTCAACAGGATACGTCGTGTCTAGATATATTGAGCATGCTCTTCTGCTTAGCTACTTTTGTTGCTGACTACACTACTACTTTACAATGTCCATACACTTAATATCAAATTCAAAATACTAAAACGACACTCACGAACCAACACACGTGATGGTGATTTTTAAAACTGTATAAGTTTAAATGTATAAGTTTCGAATTAAAATTGGGTGTAGAGCAGCTAATAAGTAAATATATATAAAAGTGTATAGATATTATAATATCAGGGGACAATTTCACACAAATCGACCCAGAATCAAGCTAAGCTCTAGGCTTGTACTATGGTTACTAACATATACGATATAAACAGTGATCGGAATAGGTAGTGCAATTTCGCGAGACTTCGGTGCGTGAGTTTAGTATGGATATAGCTTGTAACCCCGGGATTACATTTGCAAAGTCTTAAAGTTTGTGTTTAATTCAAAAATGTTATTAAAATATGATTTTAACGATTATTTTGCTAGCATAGAATATCGCATTGACGAAATATGTAGACACTTGCAATGACAAAAAGTAAAAAAGTATTTATAATAACATTATTTTTTTAAATTTTTCGCATGTTCCTATTTAACTTCAATTAAGGTCATGTCAAATAATACGAAATAATACGAGTCCCGGAATCTGGGGTCTTATCCATATTAAGTATAATGTTTAAGGTCATTCACCCGAAATTGCACTACCTATTCCGATCACTGGATATAAATACTTACTAAATACAAGAAATGATTGTTTAAATACAAGAAAGACTCGGACACAAATACTTGTAGCATCTCAAAAATATTTGCCCATACCGGAATTTGAAGCCGGGCCGGTAGCTTCGTAGGCAGGGTCACTACCAACTAGGCTAACGCGCGTTTCTGTAAAGTGTGACGTTAACGATAGGAATGTGGTGGAGTTACCTCGAGCGTGAAGGTGTATGTGGTGTAGGGGCGCAGGTCGTCGACGGCGAGCGCGAGCGCGGGCGTGCTGCGCGCCTCGAGCCGGTCGGCGGCGGCGAGGTACTGCAGCTCGAAGTCGGTGTAGTCGCCCGCGGGCCGCGGCCAGGCCAGCGCCACGCTGCGCGCGCCCACCTCCGTCGCGTTCAGCCACGCCACCGGCAGCGGGGACAGCCGCGTCTGCGACAATACCCACTCGTGTAGTACGCTGCGTGTGTGCGCGTGCGCGTGCGTGTGCGTGTGCGCGTGCGCGTGCGCGTGCGCGTGCGCGTGCGCGTGCGCGGGCGGCCCACCTGCCGCTGCACGGGGTGCGAGGTGACGTTGCTGGAGACGGTCCACATGGTGAGGTTGTAGAGGCGGCCCGGCGTGAGCGCGGCGAACAGCAGGCGCTGCGGCGGCGAGGCGGCGGGCCGCGTCTCCTCGCGCGCCGGCTCCGCGCCGCCGTCCAGCCGGAACCGGTACGAGTCGAAGCGCGACGCGGTCGCCGGCGTCAGCGTGTACAGCACCTGCGGGCAGCGAGCGCGGTACAGTCGCCGACATCACAAGGAGCTCCGGCTCAGCCGCACGGTGCGTGCCAGAAACAGACAGTCAAATTGATATTCCTACCACCGTGCCAGACAGGTCAATCAAACGAGGAGAAACGCCCAAACGTTATCACAACGGAAAATTACTGGACACCGTAATGATGACACTAGGTATGGTTTAAGTCACAAGAACTTGGGTTTAAAATTAAAAAAAAAACCGGGCAAGAGCATGTCGGACCATGCTCAGTATAGAGTTCCAAAGCCGTCAAGTACTACAAACATAAAAATCAACAAGTAATAACTAATTTTCTATTTAAAGTCAATTGATGCCAAAAGATGATTTTAGTAGGTATAAACACTTTAATCGCCTATATCTCAAAAACCAACGATGTCTACTTAGTCATGATAGTTTTCCTTTAAAATCCTTTATATGTCCTTTCATTTAAGATTTTTTTCAAATTTTTGCATTTGTAGTTTTGGCTGTAGGGGGGACGACGACGACGACGACGACACTTGAGTCTAACAAAAATTTGCTTAATATTTTATAAACGGTTTGCTTAATCAAAAAACTGTTATTACAACCCCGTAATATTTTTGAAAGACCTATCCAACGATAGCCCACACGATGGGGTAGACGCCAAAAAAAAATACATCCCATGTTACGTATAGGGGACATACCATTTTTTTTTTACTATATATTGTACCACTTTGTTGGCGTGACTAATATGCATATTCATGCCAAATTACAGCTTTCTAGTACTAAGAGTCTCTGCGCTATGCTGGGGACGGACGGACGGACGGTCATGGCGAAACTATAAGGGTAGTTTGACTATAATGTGTCGTGAACTCACAAGGTTCAACAGGCCACATATTATGATAAAGTTGGTAGTTTTCCGCATTCTGCATCTCAATTACCGTCTAATTAGTGTCTATTCTTTGGACATACAAGATGGTGAAGCATAATTTTGCAAAATTACAATGGCAAAAGGAGTGATTTGCTATCTCCTAAGCCTACCAAAAAACATGCACACTGGAGGCTAAAACAGTCAAGGCACAATGCTTTCCCAAATTCGCGGATTGGAAGGGATGTCCCCACTTCATGGCCTCCACGCTCTCCAGACCTGACTCCGTTAGACTTTTACTGGGGACGGGCAAAATAAGTTCTTTACACCATTTTAATTTAGCATTCGCTGCCCCAAACACTCTGTATTAAACTTGGTCATATTTCTTTGAGACTGCTAAACGTGAAAACACAATTAGAATCAAAATCCTCAATAGTTCCTATTTAGAATTTTTTGGTTGATTCTTCGAAACCTTACGATCTTTCACGATGATTTATGATTCAGTACGTATAACTTCTTAATCCTGGTAAACTTTTCTTATAACTGTTGTGGTTTAAGAGTAAACAACAATTATTTTAATTTATAGCTTCGCATCGGGCCTTAAATGCACACTTGATTGGTAATCCGTGCCTTACTCTCCTTGTGAGAACTACTATTATTTACATTTCACCATGCGATACGTGAAACAAGGCGTACTCATTATTCTGTTTGTCTGCTGATCAACACTTGCCATCAATCAGCTATCACGGCCAACTCTACCTCGATCGTCGTAAAAGCCGAAAGCCTCCCTCTCTCTTCTAAAACACACATTACATCGTCATAGATAGTTATTACGTTACCGAGCGCATAATCTAGGTGTTTCTAGATTGCGCGCCTTTATATACTTCCTTTCTTTTACGCACCAGTATAGCGGGCTCGGTGTTGTTGCCTCCGTCTCCCTCAGGCTCGTTCACGATTGTCATTTCCGACTGGATCAAGGGACCTGCACATATATTTTTTTGTAGCAATTTTTATTCAAAATGTTATAGCCAATCTACGAAGTTTTCCCGAAGTCAGTTTCTAATAATGTATTTAGCCAATCTACGAAGTTTTCCCGAAGTCAGTTTCTAATAATGTATTTAGCCAATCTACGAAGTTTTCCCGAAGTCAGTTTCTAATAATGTATTTAGCCAATCTACGAAGTTTTCCCGAAGTCAGTTTCTAATAATGTATTTAGCCAATCTACGAAGTTTTCCCGAAGTCAGTTTCTAATAATGTATTTAGCCAATTGGATATAGAAGTATCGTCGGTCGTTATATGCAGTTAATTCACAAGCGCTTCGGATAGATCATTGCTAAGAAACGCCGCAGGACAGTCAATTGCCTTAAAGTACTTTATCTATATTCAATATGCGAGAGTTATTTGTAATTTATGCCTAAACAGCTAACCGCGGGACGTATTTCAATTAAATTAGGCATGCGGACAGCGTGAGGCTCAAGGAAGGACATAGAGTTCTGTTTGTCTCGGAAAATTGAATAGTTCCCGAGGCGGACTGGGTCGTGGGCAACAGCTAGTCTAATATCATGCTTTAACGCTTTCCTTTTTTGTGTATTTTTATTATTAAGTGTATATTTTAGTTATATAATGGTTCCTTTAATAATTTTCCATTCGTGCAACTGTCGTGGTGCCCACCGTGCTCTTGCCGAATGGGCCCTGCGGAAGACCAGCCCTGGCTGTAAAGCTGGCAACATGATGAGCAGGGTTCATTTCGCGACAATTTGTTTTTTATATTATTTCTTTTGAATGTGTTATTTATTTTGGTGTTAATAATTGGTTAAATTAGAATTTGAAATAACAAGGAGTGCAGTAGAGATGTGGTGTACTGACGCGTGCGCGTGGTCATGGTGAACAGGTCGCTGGTGAGGTTGTAGGAGTGCGCGGCGATGGCCACGTGGTAGGCCTGGCCCGGCTGCAGCGCGTCCAGCAGCGCGCGCACGGAGCGCGCCGCGCCCGCCGCGGTGAGGTTGCGCGCGCCCCCCCCTCCCCCCGCCGCGCCCCCCTCGCCCCCCTCGCCCTCCCCGCCCTCCTCGCGCGCCGCCCAGCGCAGCGAGTACCACTCCACGCGCCCCTTGGGCCGCGGCCACTCCAGCGTCATGTTGCGCGTGTCCACCAGCGCGGCCACGTTCGACACCGGGTTGGGACCTGCGCAAGCGTCGCAATATCTCAAGTTTTAGGTCGCATGTGAAAAAAGGAAAATTTCAACAAGATTAAATCAGTTGGTGAACAAAATACTTTAATTACGAAAAAATAAAAAAACCAAAGTTAAACTGCTTAAAGCAGTTTACAGGCAGTCCGTGGCGTTACCATACTTTTCGCACAGAAAAACTTATTCATACAATGTATGTAAGAAACAATTAAGTTTGACCACTTCGTTATCGGTTGTTAAATTGAGTAGTGACTCCCTTATTTGCATTGCATGAATAGTGTTAAATCTAGGGACTGTGGCGGCCACAAAACAGATGACCAGATCAAGTCACCCGATGATCGATTTAAGGTGTCCTGAAATGTTCAATGAGCCATTCAAAAACGCGAGATGCAACTCGATGGACAAACAAGAAGCACGGTAAGCGGACTCACGGACGGTGTGCTCGGCCCGCAGCGGGCGGCCGCTGTCGACGCTGTCGCCGGCCGCCGGCTCGCTGAGCGTGTCCAGCCGGATCTCGTAGCGCTCGCCGTGCGTCATGTCCACCACCTACACACACCGGCACGTACAAGCACACCACAACACGGAACTACATGCACGTATGAACTTGAAACAATGATACATCACATAACATAACATACAGGGGTGTTCGCGTAAAACCTAATTAAGCTATGGAAACATTCATGTTCCCAAGTCAGTTTGAATAGTGCCACCGGATGGATTCTGCTATTGTCCTCTAGATAGCAGGAGTTCAGGCTTACACTGAACAGATATTTGATGAAATGATATGTAATATTGCTAACAGCCGTTCATCGGCAGCAAAGCGAGCCGGGAGGTCATGCGCGGGGCTTGGTGCCCCAGCTGGCCCGGCGGCCGGCACTGACCTCGGCCTCGGTGATGTTGGCCGGCAGCGGCGGCAGGCGCGTCCACTTGGGCTCGTCGCGCGTGCGGTACTGCAGCTGGAAGGCGGCCAGCACGCCGGGCGCGCTCGGCCCGCGCCAGCGCACCACCACGGAGTTGGAGGTGGCGCGCTCCACGCCCAGCCACTCCGCGGGCAGCGGACCTGCCCGACGATCGCACACGTTAAACAGGTGCCTAGTTGTTCGTGTTGGAACAGGGATGGCATAATAGGTAAATACTCTAAAACCAATATTTTAACATCGTAAATCGAGGCTAGTTTACAATATTGGCACGATGGACATGTCTGCTCCCCTGAAATTTTAAAGCCGCTACTGTCAGAAGCGAGAAAAAAGATGGTTCCATTCTCAGCGATGAGCAAGTTGCCTCTATGCTCTTGCCGCGGGTATACATGGTCGGTCGCGATACTCACGCACGGGCTTGAGCACAACGTGCGGCTCGGAGTGCAGCCCGTGGCTGATGGCCTCCACCTGGATCTCGTACACCGCGCCCGGGAACAGGTCCTCCAGCGTCACGTTCGTGTCCGTCGTCGTGATCTGAGATGCATCAATGTTAACAATTTCAATATTACCAGGATTCATTGGGATAAACCAAAAAATAAAAACTAACCCTATTGCTGCCACTCACGTGTCCGCCTGTCTGTCCGTCGTCTGTCATACAGATTTTGACCTGCCCCACCGTGTGAGGTATCGTTGCTTAGAACTTGTTAGCTAGATAAATACTATATTTTTGTGTTTTAGAAAATATTGGAAAACAAAAGGTTGAGAATCCAAAACTTCAATCTTTTTTACACAATTTTGTTCCAAATAATTTTGAAATTTCCCATTGACCTATGTCCTCGTAGTTGAAATGTGGGTATAATGATTTTTTTAAATTATTACGTGTATTTTACTAATAAATATCATTTTTTTTTAAATCAAATCGGTCTAATCGGTCGGTAAAATGTTACTTTTTTTCATAAAAATTAAAAATGCAGACGAAGTTTCCGGTTACGTATGAGTGAGCCCATGTTGTTTTTATTTAAAAAAAACAAAGTTTTTCTTTGCTTTTAATTATGTCAGAAACTACTGTACTCATTTTTAAAATTATTTCACTATTATATTGCTATACTAGCGACCCGCCCTCGCTTCGCTCCGGATTAAAGTATTATACATATAAACCTTCCTCTTCAATCACTCTATCTATTAAAAAAAACCGCATCAAAATCCGTTGCGTAGTTTTAAAGATTTAACCATACATAGGGATATAGGGACAGAAAAAGCGACTTTGTTTTATACTATGTAGTGATTATCACTGAGTAACATAGGCTATGATTTTTTTCTACGCATTAACTGGTAACAATAAGTTTCTATGCAACAGAATACTGTTATTAGGGCGGTTCTATTTAAAAGAGAATATATGATTCCCTCGTGGGATTAATGGGTAGGAAAATAGTATATTTGTATTAGTGAGTAGTTCGGTTGTGTTCGCCTCTCGCAGGCAAGTGTTTAGGGCGGGGCACTGACCTCGACGAAGTCCTGGTCGGAGTGGGCGCGGCGGTAGCGCAGCAGGTAGCGGTCCTGGCGCGAGTTGACGTCGGAGCGCCAGGCCAGGCCGGCGCGCGCGGCGCCGCCCCACGCCACCACGACGGGCGCCAGCGGCGGCGTCAGCGCCGAGCGCCGCTGCGGCGCGCCCGCCACGCCGCGCGACACCGCCACCACCTGCGCCCGCGTCCATTAACTGACCGCGACCGCGACCGCGACCGCGACCGCGACCGTGATGCGAGCACTCAACATGCCCCTCAATTTACCTACAACTTTCTATGGTTTGACGTATCAAGAGGAGATGACTTTATTAATACAGCCCTCAGAATCCACCGCTGCCCTAGCCCGGCTGCAGGGACTTAGACTCCGTGACCCGGTTAGGAGCTCACGGACTGAAACCTATTGCTACAAAAAATAAAAGTGTATGCGTGCTTTTTAACGATAGTATTGACTATCTAAAGACTCAGTCGCGGGGCAAAAGCCACGAACGATACAAACCTTAAAGCTAACACCGAAGTAACAAATAAACGTTGTTCTGCTACAAGCAACAAATAAACGGTAATCCGCGGCGCCGCCAGAAAACCGTCGGACTATTCTCATCTGCATCCAATGTAAACAATTATTTGTATAAAAATACTAATTTTTGAAGGCATAATCATGGGAAGAAAGATAAAGGACTTATGTGGTTGATAACGGAGTAAAGATGTCCCGGTAGCGGCGAGTGTTGCACACACCACTGGGCACGCGCACTGACCGAGATGGTGTAGTTGCGGCCGGGCAGCAGCGCGCCGCCGGCCGCGTCCAGCAGCACGCTGGTGGCCGCCGTGCTCAGCGAGCTGCCGTCGTCCGCGCCGCCCGCCTCGTGGTACGACACCTGCCACACGCACACCATGTGTGACCATCATTGCATACGCTTCAATACCTTAAAATGATTCAACATCGCATTCATTATCATTATCATTTCCTATATCCCCAGGGGCTCTGGTAAAACCAAACAATATTGTCAACGTTATAATAGCTCTTATTTACCTGAGAGCAATGGCTACTGAGTTAAAAAACATTATCCCCCAGGAGCCCTGATAGGGCAAGTAATTTATGTAGCTCACTGAAAGAATCTTAAAATTAGAATGCTCTCTGCAGATACAGCATTATGAGACTAAGAGTTGTCTCACATTTTGCATCTTACAGACTGTATTATTTCATCCAGTAAAACGACATCCACCGATCCATTTTTCGGACATCGATATTGTAACTAAATTTACATTCTGGCTATGACTATTTACATATATATTTATATCACCTCGTAGAATGGAGTCCATCAAGAGTATGCTCTCATTAGACAACGGCGCGTTCTCAAGAAAGGAAGAGTACCGAGTAGATGTAAAGCGAGGTGCACCTTGTACTCGTCCTGCGTGCTGCCCTCGGCCGGCTGCCACCAGACGCGGATGCCGCCGCCCTCGGTCTCGTTCTGCAGCTGGCACTGCAGCTCCCGCACCGGCAGCGGCTCTGCAATCACACATTTACATTTTACAACTTACATTTTAGCACTAGGTTACTAGTCATTTCTCGATTCGGATATTCAAGAGCATAGCTTTTTATGTATCTATGGGGTTAAGTCAGGAGAAAGTCGAGGCCAACTGATGATCCTCCGCGTCCGATCCTATAAATAGGCCTGGAAATCTATGGTTGAAAAAGTTCGCATTTAGCGAGTTTAATGGCATACGGCAGTATTATTTTGGGAACTCTCAGATTATATAGCACTCGCTACAGATAAGATAAAATAAGCAAACAGTGTTTAAAAAGCAATATGCGCTCCACCATTAAGTCTGAATGGTAAATTTAATATTCGATATGGTGTACGTAATATGTAAGTCTTAATTGTAAAAGAAATCGTCAGCCACGAAGAATATTTGCCAGAAACTGATTTGACCTGCAAGAAAGTTAGTAAGGTGTACTGACTAAGGGTGATCTCGGCGGGCGCCGGCCAGGAGGTGACCTTCCCGGACATGGTCTTGACGGTGACGGTGTAGTGCGCGCCGGGCTCGAGCGCCTCGAAGTCGGCGGCGGGCGTGTCGTTGCGCGCGCGCACCGCGGGCGCCAGCCGCCGCGCCGCGCCGCCGCCTCCGCCCGACACCGACACCTGGTACTTCTCGAACTCGCTGCACGACCGCACAAACGTATTTACACATTTTATAAAATATTGCTTCTTCAAACCGGATTTTACTGGGAGTTAATGTTATTGTTACGTCATATTTCATATGAATAAGTACGAAAAAAATAATTTAATCAAGGTTTTTTAAATTAATATTACAATAAATTTATTTATTTAGGATTTTATGAAGCACAAAACTGTAAGAAGACCAATTTTAGAAAAGGATTATTATCAGCTATATTTTTTGTATATAAAACATATAAAAAGAATAAATTAAAAGTCATGTATTTTTAATGTAGAAACATTCAACTCGATGAATAAAGCAGAGCATCAGTAAAATAGACCACTGGGCGGTGTCAAAGTATTGAGGTTATATAAACGGTGTGATATAAAATACGGGAAGAAAAAACTCTAACCGTTTCTCTGTTTACAGGAAGGATCTTAGTTTTTAGTACTTGGAACTTAGTTTACAAATATAAGCTATGATCAATAAAGTTAAACTTTGTTTAAAGAGCAAGACGTTGGTTTTATTCAATAGTCGATATTATACATACAAATAACTCTTATCTATGTTTATTTGCGGGACGATTTAGATACATTCAATCCAGGCCGGCAAGGATTGGCTAGATCTGAGGATGAGCAAGGAAACGACGGGGAGGCTTTTGCCCACTAGTGGGACGCTAAATAGACGAGTACCGGTGTTTAATTTAGAGTGAGACGTTAAAGGCGTACCTCTCCTCCTTGGGCGGCAGCCAGGTGACGCGGAAGGAGGTGGCGGTGACGAGCGCGGGCGGCAGCGCCACGTCGCGCGGGCGCAGCGGCACGGTGCGGTACTGCGCCGTGGTGGGCGCGCTGATCTCGGGCTCGCTCACGGTCTGCACGGAGATGTTGTACGCGCGCCCCGGCACCAGCCCCTTGAACGCGGCCTGCGCCGGCCCGGGCGGCTCGCCCTCCTTCTCCACGTACAGCTCCGACTCGCGCGCGTCCGGCGGCACGATCGACACCTGCGCGGGACCGACGCCTCACTTACATCGCGTCGTACAACCGGTACAACATACCCAACCCTGCTGTGTACTCGCCAACAACACACATTCCTCTATTCACTCTATTGTTAAAGGCGTCAGAGCACATGTAGATTTTTATAAGACTCGTATGCTTTAATATATTTAAGTACGACTACCTCGGCTACGTTGTATTCGACTATAATATAATGTAATTGTAACCCCCGTTTGCGATTCCATTAGATTAAATATAACGTAAGCAAGACGGGGAGGGACTAATACTCGTAGATTGCGTGGAGTTAGAGCAAGTACCTACTGTAATGAAAGAAGGATGTAGCATTACATACTCCTTTCATTGTTTTATTTTTATTATTTTGTTGTGTCGAAATGTCTCGAAATCTTTTGTATAAAAAAGAATTTTCGAAACATGGAATGCTCGCCGGTGGTTTTCAGAGGAACGCTCGAGAGTCTCCAACGGACCGCGTTGGCATTCACATGTGAACTGATGTATATTTAATCGTTAAGATAAATAAAAGAATAAACTCAAGAAACCCAGCGAGAAGTATACTTTATTCTGCGTAGCTTAGATAAAAGTACGTAAAGTATTACGCTTAGGAATAGGCGCCTACCAGGCTTACACTACTTCCCGAAAATCGGAAAATTCAGTTACGATTACCTCCGAAAAACCCTGAGAAATAAACACAGTGCAATTATTAGCTACCTATACGTCCCGTCACCACTTAAGAATACAATAAATCTAAATAACAAAAGCAACTTGTAAAACTCACTTACGTACGAGTGTCTTTAATATTTTGGGTTACTTTATTATTAATAACCAAACATACTAAACCCAACGACAGCCTGCACTTCAAAATCCGCTAAAACGTTCAGTGCAGGAGGTCACAGAGAGACAGACGAGGACACATACCCACGTGGGCACGTACTCACGTACTAACCACCAAACACATTTCTTAACTCATGGACAGTCGGTGATAAGACTGATAAGGTGCTGGAAGAGGTCCCTATATTGTATTATGATTTTGTGTTTGTGATGATGTTTGTACCATAAAGTGTTAACTTATAAACAACAGACGCATTCTAACCAAACCAAATAGTGACGAGTAACTTTATCAGGTAACTTTACTCCAATATACCTACAGGTAGATTAGTCATTGATCGCAGAAGAACTAGGCAGTGTACCTTATAATGTGTGTAGGCGCCGGGCGGGTAGGGCGGCTGCCACAGCACCAGCAGCGTGGTCTCGTTGCGGAACCACACGATGAACTTGCCCGGCGTGTTGGGCTCTGAAACACGAGCGACCGTCGGCGAATGTCGGTGACGTCGGAATGTCCACTCGGCCTTTAGCACTGAGCCGGCTATTTCAGGATCAGGCTCTCGCTTCAGCCGAGCGTCTTTATTTACTAATAATATTCTGTACTTGTAAAACAAATCCGTTGCTCACTAACAGACACGCAGCCTAACGCAACATAGAAACGTGAGATTGCACTTATAGTAACGAAGCCGTGCACTAAGGGCTACATCCACAAAATGATCGCATTGATCAAAGATGCGTCACAAATATAAGTTTCCCAGAATGTTCGGTGTCTTCAAATGGGAATTTTCCTCAAAATCAGTTCATTAAAACGGCTCGACAGAAGGAGATCCCTAAACGGAAGTAAATGGTTGATAGCGGGAAGCGCGCTCTAAGCGTTCATACATAGTTTCTAAAGGATTGTACCAAAGTTTAGTACAACACAATGGCGCCCCCACCAGGCCCGTGGGAGCCACAGGTAGGTATACAAATGTTTACATGCTTTGTGCCCCATAGGTGCACACGAGCAACGTTTAGTTGTGATAACTACAGACAGCTCGAACAATACTATAATGTTATAAGTACTACGAATTCAACTCGGGAATCACTTGCGCCGAGCGTCCTGTGGCTCGAGGGAAACCTCTTAGTTCCCGCTATGCTAGATGGCTGTAGTAAAACAACAACAACAACTTTGGACCCAACACTAGATATAGTAAAATATGTTATTTTTTGCTTGTTCTATGTTCTACAAATTTAACAAATACAATTAATGTCATAGTATCCCCTCATGAAGAAGCATGCTTACAAAACATACATATTAATCCACACATGTGCCAAATAGATTAAGCATTACATTCAGAGTGAATGTGTGCGACGACGTCACCGCGCGCGGTTCCCATCGGCCGCGGACATGTGGCTCACGAAATAAACAAGTCGCTTCCCGCTACCACGAGGACGCGACATTCACAGAACATCCGTTTTCTAAATCAGGACAAAAACAAAACAATTACTCGTGCAGTATGTTCCCACAATCAGCGGAAGCGCTAACTATTTAACTCTGTGGTTTCTACGGCATGCTGAAGGAAAACATTATTATAAAATAAAAAGGCGTGCTAGATAACGGCGGAATAATCATGAATGAGTATATTGCATATAGTGCCGAAGCGCATTAGGAACATTAACAATAAGCATGAATAAGATAGGAAACTAATTTTGCAATGACCTACACATTGCAGTCAACTGGAGGTGCGCGTACGCAGCGTCGCGCCGCAGCGGCCATCAATCACTCGCTGCGGGCAACAAAGCGTGAAATCGAACGAGGTACTAATGGTGTTAGTATTAACCTACTACCGTTCCGCTAAATCAACTATATTGTGATATTTATTCATACTACGCGAAATACCGTAAATTAATTTTATAGCTAATCGAAATTAACTATACAATGACCAATACTTAAGTTGTACAAAAATATACGTAGTAGGACAAAAAGGTAACTTCCGAGATTGACTAAGGCTAGAAATGTACCTACATCCGGGTCCCGGCGGGCCGCGCAGGCGCACGCTCGTCCGTCACGCGTTAGCGTCTTTGTTTATTCTACAATTCATATGCAAATACAGGCACCAACAATTTCGTGGCTCGTCGCAAACCACGAAAACAGGCGATCACGTTGCAAACCTGCAGGTGTTCGAACACAAGGTCAGCGTCGGACGACGTGCAATATCGTAATCAACCGAACTAAACTATTGCGCTAGAGATTCGGCGGCGGCTAATCTATTTCACAAGCAAATAAACAAACAGACTACAGTTGCAAACTTTGAACCAAAAGGCTGAACAAGCGGACGCTGGTGGAGAGTGACGCGGAACAGACTCTTGCGGGATGACAAAGCCAGTTGAGAATACTTCAATGCATTCCAAGCAGTAGCTCACCGAGTCGCGGCGAATCCTGCGGCACGCGTGGAAATAAACACAGAGTTATTGGCGCTCATGCGAAACGAAAAACTCCATATACTTCATAGTAACTAAATCAATCTTTTGGTCAATGTTTTGTTCCCCTGAACTGCATTACGTGAATATCGCGTTTTCGGAAAGCACGACAAACCTCACGTCGAATTCAATTGTTTGGATAATTCGCGGTAAGTAAATGCCCATAATGTGAGCAATTTTTCAGGGTGTTATACATAAATATCATACATATTAGTATTTATAAATAAGTGTCATATTGTTTTGCACTTTAGGCACGATACCCATCGATGTGGGTGGTAACAACCAACAGTCCCGTACGCGGAGACAATGGCGGGGCTGGTGCGCACGCGCCGCGCCGCGCCACACCGCGCTCGGCGCGCCAGCGCTCGTAAAAATGCGATGATTTAATATCTATTACAATGCACGACATGCATGTAGAGTAAGCTTTCCAGAAATAACATCGCGAGATGTTTCGCGAACTAGCCTCAATTGAAGTCGTAAGGTGTCCGGCCATTCCCAAACGCCCTAATATAATTGAGTTCTGATAAATGGCGTCTACCGCTCTGATAAGAGCGACCGCAAACGCCCCGTCACCGGAGCGATAACGCTCGCGCGGGCAGTAATTGTTTGATGAGACCCGTAATGTGGAGTTTGCGGCGTCGTTAGCACGCGCGCCTCGCCGACGCCATAACGTGCGCATCTCCCACCATCAATACACCCAAAAGTGGATTCTGAAAGTTTTTTGTGTGGAGTTTGTCTCATTTGTTTCATATAACTTTCATTCTTAGTACAAAGTGTATGGTTCTGTTCTATGAAGCAAATAGAATGTGCCTGGAGAAAATGCAGTATTTTCCTTAATTTTACTTTCTCTATACATATACAATATGAAATCGAACCCTATTTCAAACAAGGAAAACACCAATAAATCGCCAGCAGCTTTCCATCAATTATTCAATTATTTCAATTAGGTACCATTCACTTTGGCCCGGTTCGATTATTTCCAAAGGCAGTGACGTAAGGCGCGATCACCGGCCGCTGGTCGCGCGCGGCGGGCCGCGCATCTGTCATATCGCGGCCCATGCCTATAGAGGCAGCAGTGCGTGCTCGGGATGTTCCGCTTTCTTTGGCGGCGGCACGGGGATACTAGCGACGGTCGCATGACTGCACTTGTGTATACCGCACAGTCAAAAGCACTAATATACAGTGTGTCCCTGGATAGGGTGCACAAACTAATAGGGATGAAACTAGGTGCAATTTCACCGACAAAAAAATATTGGTGTAATTTTTTTTCAACTTTTAAAATAAAACATTGATTGCTGTCAACCCTGTCCCTATTCGTTTGTGCACCTTATCCAGGGACACACTGTATTTACAGTCATCGTCTATACGGTTATCGTGCAATATATTATGTGTACAGTACATAGACCTTAATAGTATAGGGGTGTGAAGAAGTCTACCTAGATAGCTTTGACGGGCACTGCCCAAGACACATCATCAATATTCACACTTCACATTTACACTATACTTTAGAAGTACAATTAAAATAGTGAGTGTTTACATTTTGCATTTTTAATTGGTCCGATACCCGGCTCAAGTAAGCCGTTCAAGAAACTGAGAATGCATCGTTCAAACAAAGAATATTTCCCTGAAGTAAAGTGAGCTATCTCAAGGATTTGAGGTATACTTATCCCCTTTATGACCCATTATTTCCACCCTCTATATGTTTTGTAGAATAAAAAGCCTACTACATTGTTACACCGCGAGCCTTTTACCGGGAACTACCTACATATAAACCGGTACGGTGTCGCAAGTCACGCAGCGTGCGAATATTAATGTACCTATAACGGCTCGATCAATTACAAAACTAACCGCCCGTCGTCGCCTCCAGCGACGAATTAGTAAACTCTCGAAACAAATACAAAGCAATCAAAACAACGTACATGTGTTATGTACATGTTGTGTAATCTAGAAAGAAACATTATTATTGATTGGTATTTATGTTATAGTCTGTGTGAGACGATCATAATAATATAGGAAACGTCATCGACGCTTTGTTTAATATTACATTTATATTTAGTCCCGTGTGGTTGCGGGGTAAGAATATAGCCATTTCCGTGGTTGTCGTATGAGGCGACTAAGGGAATAAAGGCTTGTAGTACTTTTTAGGCGATGGGTTTGCAACCCGTCACTGATAAACATCCGAGGCTGAATGTGCAAATTGGGTAGCAAAATTATCAACAAGATTTTTTTTAGAGTTGTTGGTAATTCTGTAGCTCTACCTCCCTCTGGGATTGAAGGCGTGATGTTTTGTATGTATGTATGTATTTATAGCGGCACGACATTCAAAGAACAGTATTAGCCGTAGTTAAGCACTAGCGGCATGAGGAAAATCCTTTTCCTCAAGGCCTCTACTACTTCTTTCTCTGTCGCTTTTTGGAATCGATGAATAACCCATCGAACTTATAGACCCGCTTAACTTCACACATTCGCTGCTGCCAACTGGCATTTGCATGTAACTTGGACCTCCCAAGCGTGTCAGCGGCACAGTGTTGACTGCCATTACAAACGGAAGTAGTTCCGACTATTTGTTGATGACTCATCTATGCCCGTACATTGGAAGGTTTCTTTATGTTAATTAGAAACAATCAGCGTTTCGTACGTAAAAGCAGTAGGGTCAAGGCCTCATAATATTTTAAACATTACGAGCAGCATTATTGGCGGTCTCAGGATTGCAGTATTGAGATTTTAGTCTTAAGAATGCAAATTTCTACGGGTTTCAGATCCCACATACCTTATGGAGGCCTATCAAATAAATAGCAAGGATTAACTTGACTGCTACCCTTTTAAAAACATTTTTATACTAGGGTTGAGACTCATAATTAGCTACCAGAGGGTAGGGGAGAGTAGAGTCCGTAGGTACCACCGGTTAAAGACGGGTTATGCAAACTTCGAATCGATGTGAACATGTCCCAGGTCGTGGTACAAGTCAATAGTCAAAGTTCCACCAACGCCTGTCAGTGATAAAGTCACATCTAATCTACTATAGAAGTTCCACAGCAAATAAATAAATAAAAGTATGACGATCGGTGGTATTGCGAGTCAGTCAGATCAGGCTCGAAGGATATACGACGCCATCGACTGTCTTTATTATTCTGCCAATGTCAAAGTTGGAGAACAAAGTAATTTGTTGACTGGCCTCGGTTTCCAACGGTAGAGTCATGAACAATTACTGCGTTTGTATAGTCGGTCAGAGTCATAAATATAGGGCGGGCTGGGTTGTTATGTGTAGAAAAGGGACGCTTCTTCTTCATTCTCCGATTGCGCGCCACGTGCTGCCAGTCACCTCCCCTAGTTTTATCATCCGGCGAACAGTAGGACGCGAACGTTTTCACCTATACTCGCAGGTGAACTCCTACTTCGGCCGATTAAATGTAAATAAGTGATCAGCTATTAGCGGCGCCGCCTGCGCTGGTGCGGCGACATCCTGCAGGAGAGGGCACTCACTGGTGGTGAAGTTCCTGGAGGCGTAGGCGGCGCTCTCCTTGTCGTGCAGCAGCGTGAAGGCGTGCAGCTGGTAGGTGGCGCCCGGCGACAGGTCCTTGAGCGTGTGCGTCCAGCCCGCGCCCGCTCCTCCCTCCGACGCGTCCACCGTGATGTTGCGCGCGCCGCCCTCCGCGCGCTCCGTCAGCGGGATCACCTGCACACGCACCACAACTCAATATACACTGCCACCACCACGATTCAACACCTACGAAAAGTGACTCCCTGAACAATATTAGTTGTATACTATATTGATCCCTTTACACGAACCAGAAGACTGCGCGATGCGATCGCACTAATGTTTTTATCTACAAACATTATATTTAACATTCAAAAACCGTAAACAAATTAATTTCTTATCTGTTTATCTAATATATAAAATTCTCGTGTCACGGTGTACGTTATTGAACTCCTCCGAAACGGCTGGACCGATTTTAATAAAAATTTGTGAGTATATCGGGTAGGTCTGAGAATCGGCCAACATCTATTTTTCATACGTGAGTGATGTAAAAAAAACATTGCAGCGGGCGAAGCCGCTGGTGGGTCACTAGTTGTTTTATAATAACATCAAATTCGATATCATTATCACATTCAAATTTTTAACATCTTTGAAAACAAAGCAATTTTATTTTCCTCAATTCTAATATCACTCCAGATAGTCCAGATGACATTTTATTCGAAATTAAATGTCAATTAGTTAGTTATGTTAGTGATGGTAGAACCCTGTGCAGGGTCCGTCCGGATCGCTACCACCATCTTATCAATGGATAAGATGGTGGTAGCGATGCGAACACTGCTGCTTGGCGGGTGGTTAATGAACCACAGTGTTCGCATTGCTGTGTTCCAGTATGGGGATAAGACAACCGGTGAAATTAAACACACACATACATACATACATAACATCACGCCATCATTCCCAGAGGGGGGGTACAGCAATACCAACAACTCTAAAAAAGACTTGTTTATAATTCTGTAACCACATTTTGCACAACTAAATCAAACACCCAATCTTTATGAAACTTACCAAACTGATTGACAAATATATTGAGTTTACATTGACAGACACATATTTTCAATTTAGATTTTAGATTTTTATATTTTATATATACAAACTTTGTCCAAATTTCACGCATACGTTAGTGTATTAGTGACAGGTTGCAAGCACATCGCCTAACGGTACTACAAGCCCTTATTCCCTGAGTCGCCTCTTACGACATCCACGCGAAGACATGGAGTGGCACTATTCTAACCCGGCAACCACACAGGAACACACACTCGTATTTTAATGCCTTTATTATGTGACAGTCACATAAACTACTATTTTTACATTGTTTTGTACAATTAAGTGTTTTCATACATACACATACATAAATCACAACGTGATTTATTCGGCTTGACCCTAGCTTGATTGAGTTTTCCTTGCGCGATACCTTTGTTATAATCGCACTGCGCAAATGTTAAGCTGCTCGGCTGCCGATTAAAGGGCAGGTTTTCCCTAACAACACCGGTCTTTAATCCAAAGAGGATTAGGAAAAAAAAGGATTGTGATCCATTCTACTTGATGACACGCACCGTGGAACAGAACTTTAGGACATAGAAAGGAAATTGCATTCATAAACAAAAAGTTACGTGACGTAATCAGACTATCAATGACCGACGAATTCGCTCGCTGGGCGTTTTGATTTACGTAAAAAAAAAACTTGGGATTTCAAGGCGAAAAGGAAAATCGTAGAACGTGAATGAGTAACGTTTGATGTCACACTGAGTCACGAGTGGAGAAACTCACGAGTATGCACCGCCCGAGCGGGGTCGAGGGCGCACGGCCCGGCTCGCGCGAGTGGCTACGATCAACTTATGACGCGGATGCACCCGGCTATAATTGATTGCTACAACTATATTCAAGATACGATAATCAATTCATGTCGCTATCTATCTATCATCCATCATTAGGTATACAGAGAATCCTATATTGAGCTTGGAGCGATCTGTATAAAAAAAAATAGCACCCGATTATTTTTTTGTAAAACATGTATGGAATTGTCCATTTTGTTACCAAAACGGTCAATTTTATACATATTTTGGCGACATATCTGGAATTCTACTTTTTTTGCTCAGAATGTACCTACCCCAGTAATTTAAAAAATATAAAAGTTCAACCAATCTATAAAGGTAAAGGAGACTTAGGTATTTTGAAGAATTATCGACCCGTATCGTTGATACCACTGTTTTCAAAGGTGTTTGAACGCCTTCTAATTGACAAACTAATGTCTCACTTCTATTCTAACAACTTATTGAACACCCAGCAATATGCCTACCAACCCGGTAGATCTACGATCGATGCGGCGCGCGGACTGGTTAGATCATTTTCTCTAAATCATTTATTTCTTGAAGCGTATTTTCCGATCGCGTTTTTCCCCATTCGTGAATTTCACCACACGCATTTATTCTTCACATTCTTTTTCCATTCGCAGATTTCCCCTTTCGTGAGTTTTAACGGACGCATATGTTAATGACAGCATAACTTTCTACATTTGTAATTTTCTAATAGTATATTTACTTGCAAGCATTTTTTCACACACGCCTATTTTTTTTCGTTCGAATAATAATTACAAAAGCCGCAATACGCCAAAAAAAATGGTGATGATGCTATTACACTCTGAACGGCAGGCTTCCTTCCTTCCGTCCGCCTTGCGACCAGTGTTGTTGTTGTTGTTGACCATTTGCATAATTTATAAGCTAGTGTTTAACTAGTAAGTTATTTAAGGCTGAGTTCACCAACAATTAAACGGACGGTTAGAGGTTTAACGGTTGTCAAATGTATTGTAGAAATATTCAAGAAATAAATGATTTAGAGAAAATGATCTAACCAGTCGGCGCGCGATGTCGTGACTAGGGTGTCCAGCCACCTCGACGCCGGGCGACAGGTGGCAGCCATATTCTGCGACCTGTCGCGCGCCTTCGAGCTGGTCAGTCATCCCCTCATTTTATCTAAGTTAGATCACTATGGTGTCACTGGCAGATTCTTAGAAACTATAGCTTCTGTCTTAAAGTGCCGAAAGCAATCAACTTCCGTTCGTAGAGTGAGATCTGGTCTCCTGGAATTGGGGGACATTGCTGTTCCTCAGGGCTCCGTGATCGGAAATAACCTTTTCTTGATATTAATGAACGATTTCACAACCGCCACCGACGATGCGGAGATAGTGATGTTCGCCGATGACGGTTGCGTTATCGTAGCAGCCGAGAACCACGTTCTACTCAAAACTAAATTGACCAAGTAATGGAGCAAGTAGCTGCGAGGTTTTCGGTAAACGGTATGATTCTGAATGTTGAAAAAACAAACATACTACGCTTCTCCTTGCGAGGTAAAAGGGAGCATGATCTTTATATCACCTGCAACGGTCAACCAGCCTTATAATAGACTCTGGGCTCACATGGAGTACACACATAGATCAGTTGTGTGACCGTCTGTCATCCGCTAACTTCGCACTAGGCAGACTTCGCCCCAGTCTCAGTCTTAATAACATCATTAAGGCTTATTATGTCTATTTTCATTCCATACATACTGCTCTTTTCAGAGCACTTTCGATGTCTTGTGTCAATCATGTTTCCGTATTAACGGATGTCAATACGATCAATCACCTTGCTCCTACACTAGCTTACGGGATTGACTTATGGGGAGACGCTGCGGACCGGCAGAAGCCATGCATACTCCAAAAACGAGCGATCCGCTGCATATATGGCGTCCCACGGGACCACCCAGCTTAGGGTTTGTTTAAGCAAACCGGAATTCTTACTTTACCTTGTTTATACATCTTAGAGGTGGCAAAATACGTAAGGCGTAATTTAAAACCGTTCCCGACTCGTAGTAACACGCGTGGTTTGAATACAAGAAGGCTCGGTGAACTTTATCCGCCAAGGACGCGACTTGCCAAATCTAGAAAGTGTATGCACACGGTAGGAGCTAAAGCATATAACAGGATCCCGCTGGAGATAAATCAAGCTACTAGTGACGCATCTTTTAATAAAAAACTTAAAACAAAATTGGCATCTAACGCCTACTACTCAGTCGATGCATTTTTCGAGAACTAGCATTTATAGTAATTAGTACTAATTGGTTTTTATCATCCAAATGTGTCTGGTTCGCTGGCTAAGCCTTGTCTCACAAACATGCATACATGTTAGAAACTGTAACTACGCATAGCATTTTAAGTGATAGCTATAAGTGAAATTGAAACATAATTTGACATGTAAAATTGTATATTTTATTAATAAATTATTGAATTGAATTGAATTGAATGAGGTCCGGAAAAATTATCATAGTGGTATTTTTTGAAACTCCCCAAAACAGTAAATGCTCATTTACGGCTAACTAAGAATATCAGTTTCCGCCGCGACATCCACAGAGATCTGACTGAATCCCCCAAGTGTTCATTTCTATTTTTAGTTCTGGGTGATTCTACCGGGGATCTTGGTGGATGTACCAGTTTCCGCCCGACTGGCCTTGGCCGCGCCCATCGCCTGCACGAGCCCGCAGCAGCACGATTTCTGAATCTGAATACTGTGTTATTTCAACAGAGACTTCATATTGTGTCAAAGCGGCCAATGCGGACACAGTACAACGCAAGTGACGTAATCGCGATTAATGTAGTTCGCGTGCCTTGGTGATGAAAATAAAACCACAAAGAATGCGATCTTTTTTTAAACAGCCTTATCAATGTAATCATGAATTTATTTGGATACGACACGGGCGTTTTAAGTAGTCCCGTGGGCCCGCGCAGAACTGAATCACAACGTAAACACAAGTTGCGTTCCTAGGTTGTTTTGAGTAAACAGGGGTCGGCTCGCAGCGGAGGGTCCAGAGTAAAAAGTCGAAGCAACAGGAACCGTACACAATATCTCTGGTGGCATTGTCCGACGGTTAAGTTTAATAGAGACCGTAAATACAATGAGGGTAATTTAAAACACTACAATTATATCAAAGGTGCCTCGTTCGTCTTACACTTCATTCAGGGTATTTTAGAGTTACTCGAGGATGTGCAGGCATGGCCCATTCGCTCCGCGTGGCTACGAACTTTACGTCGCAACTCAACACAAAACGCGTAGTTTTATGGAACAAATATACCGGATGCACAGTTGAACACCTCATTGGAGGCACAAGCCATAACTAAACCGAAGTTGTCGAAGACATGCTAACACAGGGATATGGGCCCTAATCTTGTTAGATTAGGGCCCATATCCCTGTGTTAGCATGTCTTCGACAACTTCGGTTTAGTTATGGCTCAGTCTTACTACAAACTCTTTTCTGTTCCTCCGCATCAACTAACGACGTCGAATCACATGTCATGTATTTGTAATTTCGCTCTTTGGGGACGCGCATTGTAAATATTTTGACTTTGCAGCTCTTTTTGACCTACAGAAAGGGACAGAGCTATGTGCCTAATTATACTATCCAGCGTTGAAAGATGAAGGGAGACCCTTAGCCAAGATAGGTGAGAACTATTGTGTGATGTCCGTTACCAATATTCAAACAAAGAACTAGATAAGGTTACTTCAAATAAAAATGCGACACATATTGTAATAGCAAGCAACAAATGTAAAATTTTAACTTGAAGTACCTAACCTAATCTATTCTCGGTTTGAATATAGGAAACGGACATCAATTAATCCAACAGCAGATTTTAAGTTGTAGTGTGACAGCAGTCGTACCTTGAACCGGAAGCCGGTGTAGTCGCCGTGCGCGGGCGGCGCCCAGGCGATGGTGGCCTGCTTGTTGCGCGCCAGCGCCACCGTCAGGTTGGTGGGCGGCTCCGGCGCTGCACAAACCACACCCTTCAGCAGTGTTACTCTATTGAACAGTTCGGCCCAAACTCGCCCAGCCTTGAGGCTTTCTCGGGGAGCCCAATGCGCAGCGTGGACTTGTTTCGGCTGATATCACGATGATGATCGGTCGTCACAGATGTCCAAAATGGTCTCTACTTAGCTGAGGTTATGGGAAGGTAAGTCAAGTATTGAAAATATTGAAAACATTTTTTTATTTACACTTGCTGGTATTTCAACCTCTGCTTTGTTGCTTTTCTGCTTGGTTACAATTTGAATAGTATTATAAAATAATAAAAACATCGGCGACTAGTGGCAATTAGGTAGCACAAGTTATGAGACACGTTTTTCAAATCTCTTGTCAGATAAGATAAAATAGCAAATTAATACCTAAAAATAAGTTGAGAAGTCACTTTCATTACTGAGGCTGCATCCAAAAGGTATTCAAAAGCTAGAAATAGTATTATCAAAAAATCCAGGATATCTTACAATAAAAAATGCTAATAAATGATTACAAAATAGAACACCAACAATAATACACTACAACATTACAGGAAAATGCTTTATTTACCCATCACGTCAGTCTAAGTCGATAGATATTTTTTTTACAGCAAGTGGATTTTCTCAAATAGAAGATGTAGGAAAACTTCTAAGAAGTAAAAAAACAAATATTAATTGTCTATTACGAATGTCATATATTATGTACATATATTAAATTATAGAAAAGGTTTTTTTATTGGTTTCTTTTGCTCGTTTGTACAGAAAAACATTGTGACATCACTAGTCGGTCAGAAACGTCAAATGCTACCTAAATGCCACGAGTCGCCGATATTTAAATATAATCAGGGCTTTTCTTTAACACCTTACATAATTTAAGATACATTTGTCTGTCCTTTTGGTTTAATTTTAATGTTGACACTTTCTTTTGCAATGTTGTACAATGTTATTGATTCTGCAAGTCTCAGTTTTGGATCTTGCAACTATTTTATACAGTAAGTAAATCCAATACGAGCAAATATTTTAACGACGGTTAATATGCATCCTAATTAACATAAAAACGTGTGTATCGTTCGTTAACATTAGTTGTATTTTTCTTTGTACTAAGTAATTCGCCACGCAATGTATTACAAATAGCCCAATTAACCGTCACTTATATTATATTTTATTATCTTCATTTCAACTGACAAGGTTTGCTGCTTGATGGGACCTTTAAAAATTAATTGCGCTCTATGTATTCTAATACATAGAGCGCATTAATGTGATTGACGAAATTCTACATCTACATGACTTGCAGAGCTATACCTATAACCTACGTCTGGTATAAATGTTTGCTCATATTCCATTTACACACTAGACTTAGCAAGTATACCAAAGTGCCATGAAAGTTGAACGTTGATACTGATGATTAAATTATCAGTTCATTTTATTTTTAACAATACATATTTTTTGTTATAATTGTTAAACTTATGTAATTTCCAGATGTCATCAATCCAAGGATGTCTGCTAAGTTTTATCAAGACATGAAAAATAGGTAATTTGAACCATTATCAAACATTGAGTCATTGAATAACTGTTAATTATTAATATTACATTTTGTTGTCATACATACATAAATAACGTCACTAACACAGACAGATACCCAATTGTTTTGAAAGGAATTAATAATTTGGTTCATCTGCAGAAACACTCATCAACATGCTGTGAATGACAGCAGGAATTGGCAGAGGTTGATGTCAGCAAAATTTCAAACCAGTTAGGTTCTTTGACATCTTTCAATTATCTTTATAGTGCTAGTTCATACACATAGTAGAGTCCAGAATATGATGTTTGCTGAAGAAAGTTTACAATATGATGAGATGATGATGAACAGTTATAAATAAAAGTAGAAGACAGATGGACTGTACCAATGCTGAATGAATAAATAAAGAAGGGCAAGTAGACTCACCCGTGATGATGGTCTGGTTCCAGGTGAGCAGGTCCGCGAAGGTGGCGTTGGAGTAGTAGAGCATGAAGTGGTACTTGGTGCCGGGCAGCCCCTGGAAGTTGATGGTGGACTCGCGCGCCGGCGCCGTGAAGTTGGGCGCGGGCGAGCCGCGCGGCGGCCGGTAGTCGAGCCGGTACACGCCCGCGCCCTCCGCGCCGCCGCCGCCCGGGATCTCGATCACCAGGTCCGCGCCCGCCGCGCCGTGGCACGCCGCCTGCACGGAAACACACCCATCAACGTTGCTCCACAACCTGACAAGTTTGTGTGCGACCGTTCAGCGAGGTACAAACGTTGGCGGGACGAGCCAGCTATCATTTGATTATGCATAGTCGACTAAAAAGATATGTATCCACTTTTTCACTATTTTAATGGAGTAAGGTGCAAAGGTGGATACATATTTTTGCAGTCGACTGTACTACGCCAGCCATTAAAAGCAGAACACTGATGCGCCTGGTTTTGTTGTTAAGTACCTAAACATTTATATCCTGTATATTATAAATATTTTTCAGTCTTCAATGTTTAACGCTTGATATGAAAGCCATATTCAATTATTTTTATTAAAGTTCGAAATAATACCTCTTAAATTTCCTTTAGTCTTTTTTCCAAAAATCATTATTGTTATTATTTATAACAATTATAACTCTGTCTTCTCAGGATGTGACGTAAATCTATTCTGACACTGGAAAAATACATCTTATGCAAAATTTAAAAGCAAAAGATACAGCCATATGGATAGATGTCCAATCAGGCAAACAAATGCAAATGTCGGTATGTTTGATTACAAACCCTGACATGAATAAGAAATACATACATCCATACATACATACCAGAATTGGGTAGGACAAATACTCTAAAAACAGAACAGAAATACTCTAAAAAGACTTGTTTATAATTCTGTAACCACATTTTGCACAATCAGGCCAAGAACTTTAGTAGTGTATTAGTAACAGGTTGCAAGCCCATCGCCTAACAGTACTACAAGCCCTTATTCCCTTAGTCGCCTCTTATTACGCAAGACATGGAGTGGCACTATTCTAAACCGGCAACTACACTTTGCAAAACTAATTATGAAATAGCTAATAGCAATAAGTAACAATTACATATTAGCATCAATTAATTAATTATATTTAGCATAATTGAGTGTGTATTGTGTGTGCAACCACTCAACTCAATATAAAAATATTGAGTGTATTAAAAGCCGTTTTCCTGCTGCTGTGGCAGTTTTAGTTTGCTCATCTGAACCTAAGTTTTTTGCCTAAACTTGCAGGAAAGTTATTAATTGTACAATCATTTTAAAATTTATTTAAACAAAAATGAGAAAGTGGAACAAGATGACGAGTTTGTAGTGCATTTAGGTTAGATGTTTACAAAAGATGGAAAATGTTACGGGGATACTGAAGGAAATGTTACAGCAGGAAATAAGATCAATGGGTCATTACATACAATCGTGGCAAACAAGATCATATCAAGCAAAGCTCGCTTTACCATTGTTCAGTGTCATGGGTAAGGCAGAAGAAGAATGAAAGAAGGATAAATGCTGTTGAAAGGAGAGCTCTGAGATGTATTTGTAGAAATAGGATGATAGACAGGGTAAGAAGTAGAGAGATCTGAGAAGGATGCGGATGAAGAGGTTGATGAATGCAGAGGATGTGACAATTGTATGTTTAGGTGCACTGGTCACCTTGTGTTCAGTTTCTGTCTACAACATTGGGAGACAGGTGTGAAGGTATGTATGTTAAAAAAATATTTAAGGGTTTTACATGACAATAGAATCCATCTAAACAGGATGACAATTGCTATAGGTACTTCTAATGGCAGAAATGTATAAAGATGAATGTACTTTGAGAATCAGCCTATAAATCCCTTTTGTTTGATATCCTAAATAGAAAATTATGTAATAACACCCACTGATGAACCGGTGCTTGAGAAGAGGGGTTTAATTGACCTATGGCCAGCTCGTCAACTATCATGTGTAGCAATTTCAGTTCTAACTGTAGTAAATGCATTACAATTTGATTTTGCGGTAATGAGGAAAAGTTACACACAAAATAGGCGCTCCAAATTAAGTTGTGGATACAAGCTTGCTTTAAAATATAAAAACAATGAAGAGTAGAGGTATTGCTAATGAGTACAAATAAATAATAAAAATTACACAAACTCATCACTGTGATGACCAGAAAGTGCTACAGTGGTGAATTGCAAAAGAAGCGACTAACAATAATGTCAGTAGTTGAGACAACATGATTATGAAATAGAAGAGTAATTTTAATAAGAAAGTCTAATTATAAAAAAAAAGTGTAATATTGGTAAAACATAAAATTAAGTATTTAGCATGCCAAGGCATACTTGGTCATAAACTGTCAAGGAAGTAACAAAGAATATTGTATACTACTACAAAGTTTCATAAAGTTGAAAACTTTTAAAGAAACTTGGATAAATGTTATTTTACTCTGATGTTTTATCAATAATAACAGGCTTTGTTTACATCGAAAGCCAGAGAATGAGACATATTGAATTGAAATTTGGTTTAAAGAGGGGGGCTGAAGTTTGAAGGCTGTTTATAGTTCCCTCGGCGTAGGGCTAGAACAGGGTGTGGAGCAGCGGACCAGGGGCCGCACAGGGACACTGACCGCGAGCAGCGCCAACGCCAGGGCCGCGCGCGCGGCGCCCGCCTTTGCTTGCACAATCGGCCTCTTCCACATCATTGAAGGCAACTCGAACGTTTTACATGACACTTTCTCTTCCTCGCTCCCGTCACATCCGTGCGATAAACGCATTTTGATTCGTTCGACACCATGCAAACTGATGTCATATCATCGCGTCTTATTCATATACGACTGAAACTATCTCGGAAACACTAAAATACGATTGTGTTGTCGTACGCCATTTCACGACAAAAACTGCTGTCTTGTCGGGCTGACAGGTTGTTACTAATCGATCTACACATCGATAAGATAAAACTGCGCTTGAGTCGAATATCGATAAGTCGATTAAACAGAAAATCGAATAAACTAGTAAAGAAAAAATGCTTAGGGTGTAATTAGTAACTTGATCCAAATTTTACCCAAAAACTGGATGGTTGCTACGAAACACCAAATTTGAAACTTCGGGTGCCCCATCCCTTTCACTCATCTCTCATGACTAAATCGAAAGAAAGAGATAGAGTTAACGCAATAAGCTTATATATGACACTGGAGATTGCACGCGAACAATGCGTGAAAGTGACCTTGAACTACGCTGCTTATGTTTTTTGTCCCTTTCTCAAAAACTCATGACCACACTAAAGAAAGGCACAAAAATCATAAGCGACGTCATTCACAGTCACTTTTCTTCAGTGTCATATATAAGCTTCATGAGCTAGGTAACGTAACTTCGGACTTCAATTTTCATCGCTTATTGCCCCGTAAGGTTTTACTTTCCTTACACAATATAGGGGCGAATCGTAACTCAATAAATCTGCTTACAAAATGTCTGCGTGTTGTTCTTTACTGGGGTGATTCTCTCAACACAGCGCTGCGTTAATCTCAAAGGTGAAGTTTTATCCGGCAAGTTTAAGAAGTCCCGTCAGAGCGTAGATACATAACACATTTTAGCGCGTGCCTTCTTAATTAGGCAGCTTTATACGACGCTGAACTCGACTCACCTGCCTGCTGCCTAATTGAGAAGGCACGCGCTAAAATGTGTTTTGTACGCTCCGACGGTACTTCTTAAACTTGCCGGATACCTTGGTCTTAGTCACGGCAAGTTCTGAACTTCTGACCAGTCGTCTTATTAATATGTAGTGGACACGTATCGTATGTCTTTAGTCCGACGATGAATCTCTGGTTCCTCTGCTAGTTTAACACCTCATATGCGAGAGATCAAAAAGTACCAAGTACTAGTCTCTTCTAGTTACAAAATAAGTACTAAGTCCAAAAAAAGCTTAAAAAATGAAGTAAGGTAAGTATCCAAATTTTGAGCACGGATCTGTGCATACAAGGTGTTATAGTGCTCAATGTCTCAAGTGTGCACCGGGCCGCCCTTATGTCTCGGTGAGAGGATGGGCAGATGCTAATCCTCCCTTTTTAACATAATACTGCATTACAGCCCTAAAAGTACAAACGAAGACACTCTTAACTGACCACCCATAGATTTTAATACGTTGCGATAAGGTTTATGTTCGTTTGTAAATGTACAGTTAACAGTGTCTTCGATTGTACCACTGCTTCACATATTATTTAATCTTTCCCTCAATTACGCTACTTAACCTTCCAGGTGGAAAATTTCCAGAGTGTCTCCAGTGCCAAAGGGTGGTCCTGGACCCGACGTAACACATATAGGCCTATTGCTGTGCTGTCGGACCTATTCGGTACATTGTTTACTCGTAAATCAATACTAGACCATCGAATACGGCTGCAAATCGCTTCACTACTTGACGAAGCCCTGCATAATTTTCGAGGGTTGATCTATCACAACTTATCACGTTGTGTTGGTCACACGTCACAGTGGACAATGACATTTTGCTAACGGCTTAGATGGGACTCACGGTTAAATTTTCTTCCCAAGCTACCTGAGAAACCGGTCTCAGTACGTAAGGCATATTAATGCAGGCAGGGTATTAATCCCAGCCGTATTTCATTCGATCTGGGGTAAGTCGAGGAATTAAAGTTGGATCAACCCATTTTATTATAATCAATGATCTACCAAAGACTGTCAGCACAGTTAAATGCCTTATGTTAGAAGATGATCTGATAACTGTTTCTTGACTTGGGCAAGGTAGCCAACTGCGAGGAGAGCTAAAGTGGGACATAGACTTTATTAATTTTTGACGATATGCCTACCTTGTCGTTTTTACTATCAGTACGTTCTGAATACGTTACCGTTTTGCTACTGGGACATTTTGACATTTGGGCGTTATGCAAACAAAACGTTATAGAAATAAGTCCAATCATAAACCCAGGCATTCTACAATTAAGACCTGTGCAAAATTAGACATTTAGCTATTTACCAAGACTTTATTATACTAAGATGTTTTGCTTACATGGTCGTTTTGTAATCTAGTCCTTACGAGCCTGACTCTAAATTACGTATGAGCTTACAGGTCATAGCCAAGGCACTTATAAAATAAGCAAATAATTATTTCAGATTTTGCAAGTAGAATATAGCCTCAGTATAGTACGAAATCTTATTATTAAAATTGTAAGAATCGATTTAGGTATACATTTTATTAAACTATCGAAACACGTTATGGAATACTCCATTATTACAACCCTAGTTTGTGACAGATCATTATGTCTATGTGACAGATCAATTGACTGCTGACAACTGACTCAATTTTCATAGAACTTGGTTAAACGGCAATTAAAATTGATCATTAATTAGATTGTAAAATCCTTATGGTTAAAGGCTGTCAACAGATTTTTCTTATATTATGTATAGCAAAATCCAAATAATTTTGTTGTAATGAAACGTTTTTAATCGTGGCTCGAACAATAATTTTGCGTTCCTAATTGTACATAAAAAACTAAAGCCGATAATTATTACCTCGGTCCTAGTTATTTTTAATATTATTCGCCTATAAGGTTTATGCCACAGAAATACGATGCTGGTTTTAAATATTTTATTAACTATTGGTATCTTAATTTTCAGAAAATACAACTGCGAAACCAAGTGCTGAATTGTTCTTAGTTCTTTTTTATGTGATTTGGACTATTATTTTAATTTAATGTCAATGTCATGACGGCAGCGGACGCCATCCTGCCTGCTTTAACCAAGTGACAACAACGAAAGAAATAGATTTGGCGGGCCGCTTTTTATTGTTTTCTATTAATTCCCCTGACTTGTACCTCAAATACTTTTCAAAATGTTGAATACTGACAATTGGAACCCAGAGAACACATTAAAAATATTAATCGCTTCGGACATCCACCTGGGACACTCCGAGACGGACCCGGTGCGCGGCGAGGATAGCTTCGTCGCGTTCGAGGAGGTGCTGTCGCTGGCAGCGACGCACGATGCGGACCTAGTGCTGCTGGGCGGCGACCTGTTTGACCACGCCAAGCCGTCGCCCGCCTGCATGTTCAAGTGCACGCAGCTCATCCGGCAGCACTGCTTCGGCGACAAGCCGGTGCGCGTGGAGCTGCTCTCCGACCAGCTGCAGAACTTTTCGCGCAACATCAACTACGAGGATCCCAACCTCAACGTGTCATTCCCTATCCTGTCCATCCACGGCAACCACGATGACCCCGTTGGACAGGGTGGTGTCAGCTCGCTCGACATCCTATCTATGACCGGACTCGTCAACTACTTCGGCAAGTGGAGCGACTACACCCACGTGCGCATCTCTCCAGTGCTGCTACGCAAGGGCGAGACGCGGCTGGCTCTCTATGGCCTGTCTCACCTCAAGGATCAGCGCCTGGCTCGGCTGTTTGCTGAGAAGAAAGTGGAGATGGAGATGGTGGATGACAGCAACGATTGGTTCAACCTGCTGGTCTTACATCAAAATCGTGCTGACCGCGGCCCAGGTAATTTTATACCAGAAAAAGTATTACCTAAGTTTCTTGACCTCATTGTGTGGGGACATGAGCATGACAGTTTAGTCTTTCCTATTAAGGGAGAGAAGAATGATGACTTCATGGTGGTCCAGCCTGGGAGCACAGTGGCAACCTCGCTGGCGGCCGGGGAGGCCCTTCCAAAGCATTGTGCTTTGCTTGAAGTTCACGGAACCAAATACAAACTACATCCTCTTCCTCTCAAGACAGTACGGCCATTCATATTTAAGACTGTAGTTCTTTCTGAACATGATCTTGGTGAAGAGGAGGTCAATGAACATGAGAAAGTTCAAGAGTTTTTGAAAGGCAAAGTCAATGAGGCTATTGAGGAAGCCGCCAGCCTCTGCAGTGGGGATCCCAAACAGCCAACACTGCCTCTCATCAGATTGAGCGTTTTTTACGAGAGGCCCAGTCAAGATTTCAACA